>JAJQKJ010002574.1:0-83681 GCA_029574335.1 Rana kukunoris | reverse complement strand
GTTCGCTTCCCTGTGCGCAAGCTCGTCGGAACGGGGCGCTTTAAAAAAAAAAAATTTGGTTTTCTTTATTTATTTTTATTTAGTTTATAATTTTTTACACTGAAATAATAATAAAAAAAAAATTGATCACTTTTATTCCTATTACAAGGAGTGTAAACATCCCTTGTAATAGAAAAAAAGCATGACAGGTCCTCTAAATATGAGATCTGGGGGGTCAAAAAGACCTCACATCTCATATTTATACTTAAAGCGGTTGTAAACCTTGGACCTGCAAGGGAAAAGCCATAATGAGCTAATATGCACCGCATATTAGCTCATTATGAAATACTTACCTCGTAACAAGGTGTAGGGAACTTACCTGGTGCACGCCGAGCGAGATCTCATCTTGACTCGGCGTGTCTTCCGGGAATCGCCGCTCCAGCGCTGTGATTGGCTGGAGCGGCGATGACGTCACTCCCGCGCGGGAGATTTAAATCCGGCCAGGGTCCGGCGGATGCCGGTCCTTTCGCCGTGGATTCCCCCTGCGCATGCGCCGCTGCAATGAGCGGCGCATTGCGGGGGTAATATCTCCTAAACCGTACAGGTTTAGGAGATATTCTTTATACCTACAGGTAAGCCTTATTATAGGCTTACCTGTAGGTAAAAGTCAAAAAAGTAGGTTTACAACCACTTTAAATGCAAAAAAAGAAAAAAAAAAATTGAAACTGTAATTTTTTCAAATGACAAAAAAAAAAATGTTTCTTTAACCCCTTCCATACAGAGCATTTTCACCCCTTCCTGCCCAGACCAATTTTTAGTTTTCAGCGCTGTTGCACTTTGAATGACAATTGCGCGGTCAGGCAACACTGTACCCAAATTAAATCGATTTCTTTTAGTGGCATTTGATCATCTCTGCGGTTTTTATTTTTTGCGCTATAAACAAAAGAAGAGCGACAATTTAAAAAAAAACCACAATATTTTTTCCTTTTTATTTAATACATATCACAATATTTTTTTTTTAAAAACGTTTTTTCCCCTCAGTTTAGACCGATACGTATTCTACGTATTTTTGGTAAAAAAAAAACACGCAATAATCGTATATTAATTGGTTTGCGCAAAAGTTATAGCGTCTACAAAATAGGTGATAGATTTATGGCATTTTTATTTTATTTTTTTTTACTAGTAATGGCGGCGATTTGCGTTTTTTTTTTGTGACCGTGACGTTGCGGCGGACATATCGGACACTTTTGACACGTTTTTGGGACCATTTACATTTACACAGCGATTAGTGCTATAAAACTGCACTGATTACTGTGTAAATGTGACTGGCAGGGGTTAACACTAGGGGGCGCTGAAGGGGTTAAAATGTGTCCTAAAGTGTGTTCTAACTGTAGGGGGAGGGGACTCACAGGGGGAGGAGACCGATGTGTGTTCCTCTGTACTGGGAACACACATTGATCTCCTCACCGCTGACAGGAGGTGGATCTGTGTGTTTACACACACAGATCCACACTCCTGACGTGATTGCCGGAAATCGCGGGTGCCCGGCGGCAATCGCAGCCGTCGGCACGTGCGCGCGGGATCGCGAGTGGTGCCGCGGGTGCGCACGCCAGCGCGCGCGCCTAGAACGCCGTGAAGACAGGACGTTGTGCAACGTCCAGTCTCATCGGCGAGGGGATGACCATAACGTCATTCCCCTATGACCAGGTAAGGAAGGGTTAAGACGCTGGGCGGGACTGACGTTTTGACGTCACTTCCGCCCAGCAGAGCTATGGGGACGGGTGGGGGGCGATGTTGCCCTCACTCACATCCCCACACAGCCAGCAAGAGGACCCGATCGCCTCCGCCGCTACCGACGGCTCCGGTAAGCGGCGGGAGGGGGGGGGCCTCTCCTGCCAGCGATAACGGCGATCTTGCGGCGAATCCGCCACGGAAACCACTGTTATCGTGTACAGGACCGCCCACTGAAGAGATGGATATCTCGGTGTGGCAGCAGCTGCTGCCGTTACCGAGATATCCATCTTTAAAAAGAGGATGTCTTTTTTACCATGGGGCGGTGGTCAAGAGGTTAAAATCACTGCTCCCGAAAAACTGAAGTTTTTTTAAAACTTTTTTTTTGCATTGATACATGTCCCCTGGGGCAGGACCCGGATCCCCAAACACTTTTTATGACAATAACTTCCATATAAGCCTTTAAAATTAGCACTTTAGATTTCTCTTCTAGACTGTAATGCCGCGTACACACAATCACTTTTTGTGATGAAAAAAAAACTTCATTTTATCTCACGAAAACAAAACGACGTTTTTCAAACTTCATTTTCCAAAACGACGTTGCGTACACACCATCGTTTTTCAACAAAGCTCTAGCAAAGCGCGGTGACGTACACCACGTTCGACGGCACTCTGTTCCATTGAAGCTCCGTCTCATAACTTGCTTCTGAGCATGCGCGGGTTTAAAAACGTCGTTTTCAACATCGTTTTGTCCACACACCATCACTTTTTATGACACAAAAAACGACGTTTTGATCACAAAAAGTGATCGTGTGTACGCGGCATTACGGGATGTTCTGCAGCTTTTCGAATTTGCCACGAACATCCGAAATTGTTTGCTGTTCGGCGAACAGGCAATGTTTCGAGTCGAACATGAGTTTGACTCGAACTCGAAGCTCATCCCTATCAATCATTCATGGTAGGTATTATTATTTTTTGGGGGAATAGAAGGAATATTCGGACATCGGACACATGACATATTTTCACCTTTTAGTGTAGAACAGTAGTCTCCAAACTGCGGCCCGGGGGCCAGATGTGGCCCTTTGCTTGATGTTATCCGGCCCTTGGGGTGCTTTTTTATTCATTGGCACCAATGATGGGGCAGAATTCCTCCCAATGACCCCAATGATGGGGCAGAATTCCTCCCAATGATGGGGCAAAATTCCTCCCAATGATGGGGCAAAATTCCTCCCAATGACACCAATTATAGGTGAGAATTCCTTCCAATGACGGGGCAGAATTCCTTCCAATGACGGGGCAGAATTCCTTCCAATGACGGGGCAGAATTCCTCTCAATGACGGGGCAGAATTCCTCTCAATGACGGGGCAGAATTCCTTCGAATGATGAGGCAGAATTCCTCCCAATGATGGGGCTGAATTTCCTCCCAGTGATGGGGCAGAATTCCTCTCTATGACACCAATGATGGGGGATTTTGTACTCCTGATGGCCACAGTCCGGCCCCCTTTAAGTCTGGAGGACAGTAATCCGGCCCTTTGTTTAGAAAGTTTGGGGACCCCTGGTGTAGAACAACGAAAAGTTAAGGCTAAGCATCTCCAGTGGCCTGAAACCGTGAGACCATTGTACCCCTCGAATGACGCTCACTCGGGTGGAAGTCCCGTTTTTAGCCCGGTGTGCAACCTAATATGATGTTCAGGAGTCGACACTTCCAAAAAAAAAAGTTTATAATGTGCTGAATATCACCTTCGCCACACATTGGCCGGATTTACAGAGCGCCTTCAGCATCCTGATTCATCAATTCCTTCAGAAGAGAGTCAGTCCGCTTCCTTTTATCGGACATTACGGCCCCATTTACCAAAACCTTATAATATGAGGTCAAATCTTAAAGCGGTGGTTCACCCTAAAACTACTCTGTCCCATAGCATCCAGCATACTGGCGTCAGCGGCAGTATGCTGTTTTTTTTTTTCGCTGTACTTACTGTTAAATGAAGAATTTTCATTTCTGTCCACCACGGGTGAATGGCGCGGCTATGTCACGTCGCTCCTTCCGAAAATAGCCGATTTAGGACTCGGCTCTTTCCGGCGCTATACGACGCCTGCGCACAGACCTAAGAGCTGACTGCGCAGGCGCCGTATATAGCCGAGTTCTATTTCGGCTTTTTTCGGAGGGCGTGGCGCGCCATAGCCATAAGAACTCGGCTATATACGGCACCTGCGCAGTCAGCTCCTAGGTCTGTGCGCAGGCGCCGTATAGCCCTGAAAGAGCTGAGTCCTAAATCGGCTATTTTCGGAAGGCGTGACGTGACATAGCCGCGCCATTCACCCGCGGTGGACAGAAATGAAAATTCTTAATTTAACCGCTTCAATACCGGGCTTTTATACCACCTCCATACCGGGCCTATTCTGACACTTCTCTCCTACATGTAATAATCATCATTCTTTTGCTAGAAAATTACACAGTACCCCCAAACATTATATATGTTTTTTTAGTAGACACCCTAGGGAATAAAATGGTGGTCATTCCAAAGTTTTATCTTGCACGGTATTTACGCAGTTATTTTTCAAACGCCTTTTTTTTGTAAAAAAAATTGTTTCATGAATTCAAAAAATAACAAAACAGTAAAGTTAGCCCAATTTTTTTTGTATTATGTGAAAGATTATGTTACACCGAGTAAATAGATACCCAACATGTCACGCTTTAATTATGCGCACACTCATGGAATGGCGCCAAACTTCGGTACTTAAAATCTCCATAGGCAACGCTTAATTTATTTTTTTACAGGTTACAGTTTAGATTTTCAGAGGAGATCTAATGCTAGATTCGTTGCTGGCACTCTAACGCACGCGGCGATACCTCACTTATGTGGTTTAAACGGCGTTTACATATGTCGGCGGGACTTGCGTGTGCGTTCGCTTCTGCACGCGAGCTATCGGGGACAGGGGCGTTTTAATTTTTTTTATCTTTTATTTATTTATTATTTTGACTTATTTTTTATTTATTTTTACACTTTTTTTCATTTTTTTTTTTCCACTTTTATTCCTATTACAAGGAATGTAAACATCCCTTGTAATAGGAAATGTGTGTGACAGGTCCTCTTTATGGAGAGATGTGGGGTCAATAAGACCTCACATCTCTCCTCCAGGCTGGAAACCATGAGATCGGTGAAAAAAATTCACCGATCTCATGAATGGTGACTTACAGCCGCAATTGCGGCTTTGTTTACATACGGGGACCCGGGCGTGACGTCATCAGATCGCGCCCGGGTCCTCCGACGGTCATAGAGATGACTGGTGACCATCTGGTCACCAGTCATCTCTATGCTTCCTGCCGCCGCCGACGATTCGTTCTCCGGGCCCCCGAAGGCACAGGTGAGCCCGGAGAAGCACCGGATGGCGGCGGGAGGGGGGGGATGTCCCCTCCCGCGCCTGTAAGAACGATCAAGCGGCGGAACCGCCGCTATGATCATTCTTACATTGTGCAGAATCGTCGGCTGAAGAAGAGGATATCTGGATTATGCCTCTGGCTGCCCCCATCATTCAGATATTCGCCTGCAATGCCCAGGCCGTCAATTGATGGCCACTTAGGATGGTAGATCCCATCTCAGGCCGTCAATTGTATATGGCTGGGTATTGAAGTGGTTAACAGTAAGTACAGCGATAAAAAATAAAAAAACAGCATACTGGCGCTGACGCCAGTATGCTGGATGCTATGGGACAGAGTAGTTTTAGGGTGAACCACCGTTTTAAAGCGGAAGTTCCACCGAAAAAAAAATATTAAAAGCCAGCAGCTACAAATACTGCAGCCATTGACTTTTAAAATATGGACACTTGCCTGTGCAGGGCGCCCGTGATGGCGGCCAAAGCCAGTTGGTCCTTTGGCTCTCGGGTGTTGCCGCCGCCATCTTCAGTAAGGGAATCAGGAAGTAAAGCCTTGCGACTTCACTTCCTGGTTCCCTACTTTGCATGTGCGAGTCGCGCTGCGCGTTCCCCACTGGTCCCTGCTGTCTTCTGGGACCTGTGTGTCTCCCAGAAGACAGAAGGGGGGGATGGAGTAGGCGCCGGACGTGGCGTAGGTCACCACGATCACTGCAGTGATCTATGCCCGGAAGTGGGAGAAAATACCTGTATTACACAGGTATCTGCTCCCTCCTTCCCCTGAAAGGGGCCAAATGTGACACCGGAGGGGGCGGGGGTTCCAAAAAGCGGAAGTTCCATTTTTGGGTGGAGCTCCACTTTAAGGTGATCATCATCTTCTGGGGTCCCACGGCCGCTCTCGCGGCTCCTCCCTGCAAAAGATAACACCCTCTGGGAAGCTCTCTACCGAGGGGGTTACCTTTCGGGCGCGCTCCCATGTCATACACTGATGCATTAAGGTGAAAAAACTTGAGGGTTTACAACCCCTTTAAGTGATACTTTAAGGTTTGTTTTGTTGTTTAAATAACAAAAATATCATACTTACCTCCACTGTGCAGCTCGTTTTGCACAGAGTGGCCCTGAACATCGTCTTCTGGGGTCCCACGGCGGCTCCTCCCCACATTAGATCACCCCCTAGAAGAAGCGCTCTTCCGAGGGGGGTTACCTTGCGGGTGCGCTCCTGAGCCTTTCATTCAGCGTCCATAGTGTATTAATCGCCCCCCCCCATTGGATTTGATTGACAGCAGCGGGAGCCAATGGCTGTGCTGCTATCAATCTATCCAATCAAAGCCGGGACTCCGTGGAGAGGAGGACGGTGGGGACACGCCGAGGAGATGAAGGGGCTCAGGTAAGTAAAACGAGGGGACTGCCAGTTGTTATTTCACCTTAATGCATAGGATGACGATGATGGATTGAACAGAAGCTCCGTGAGATGGTCAAAACTTGGAAGATTTTTTTATAACCTAACACTGCTTTATACTTCTCCACAACTTTATCCCTGACCTGTTTGGTGTGTTCCTTGGCCTTCATGATGCTGTTTGTTTACTAAGGTTCTCTAACAAACCTATGAGGGCTTCACAGAACAGCTTCATTTATACTGGGATTAAATGACACACAGGTGGACTCTATTTACTCTATTTAGGTGACTTCTGAAGGCAATTGGTTCCTCTAGAATTTAGTTAGGGGTTTTAGAGAAAAGGGGGCTGAATAAAAATGCCGCCCCACCCTACTTTTCACATATTTATTTGTATCATTTTCCTTCCACTTCACAATTATGTAGTGCTTTGTGTTGGTCCATCACATAAAGTCCTAATAAAATACATTTACGGTATTGGTTGTGACATGACAAAATGTGGTACATTTCAAGGGGTATGAATAATTTTTCAAGGCGCTGTAGATGCACAAGGACACACTTGTAGTTTTGGGTACACTTGGAGTCACTAGATGACATGGGGTTTACAGGGGGCCCCTCCCCTAAAGACACCAGATCACTGGGGGTGCATAGGGGATCAATACATTGCATGGAGTGCAGAGCGGTGCACTTGTAGTCTTGGTGCACACATGGGTACACTTGGAGTCACTAGATGAAACAGGGCACACAGGGATGCATTTTCTAAGTCACCAGAGGACAGGGGTATGCTTGTAGTCACATAATGACACGGGGCACACTTGAAATCACAGACCACAAATGGGCATACTTGAAATTACAGAGCACACAGGGACACACTTGAAGTCACAGAATGACATGGGGCACACAGGGGTGGACTTGGTGTCACAGAATGACATGGGGCACACAGGGGTGGACTTGGTGTCACAGAATGACATGGGGCACACAGGGGTGGACTTGGTGTCACAGAATGACATGGGGCACACAGGGGTGGACTTGGTGTCACAGAATGACATGGGGCACACAGGGGTGTACTTGGTGTCACAGAATGACATGGGGCACACAGGGGTGGACTTGGTGTCACAGAATGATATGGGGCACACAGGGGTGGACTTGGTGTCACAGAATGACATGGGGCACACAGGGGTGGACTTGGTGTCACAGAATGACATGGGGCACACAGGGGTGGACTTGGTGTCACAGAATGACATGGGGCACACAGGGGTGGACTTGGTGTCACAGAATGACATGGGCCACACAGGGGTACACTTGGAGTCACTAGAGCACACAGGGGCGCAATTGGAGTCACAGAGTATACATGGGCACACTTGTAGTCACTGAATGACATGGGGCACACAGGAATGCACCTGAAATCACTGAGCACACAAGGGCACACTTGAAATCACACAGCACACAGGGGTACACTTGAAATCACACAGCACACAGGGGTATACTTGGAGTCATAGAGCACATGGGAGTACACTTGGAGGTACAGAATGACACGGGGCATACACGGTTGCTCACTTGGGAAACAGGAGCACCGTTGGAGTCTTAGAGACATCGTTAGAGTCACAGGGAGCACATGGGCACCGTTGGAGTCATAGAGACATCTTTAGAGTCACAGGGAACACAGGGGCACCATTGGAGTCACAGGGAACACAGGGGCATCGTTAGAGTCACAGGGAACACATGGGCACTGTTGGAGTCACAGGGAACAAAGGAGCACCGTTGCAGTCGCGGGTAACACAGGGGCACTGTTGGAGTCACAGGGAACACAGGAGCACAGTTGGAGTCATAGAGACATCATTAGAGTCACAGGGAACACATGGGCACTGTTGGAGTCACAGGGGCACCATTGGAGTCACAGGGGCATTGTTGGAGTCACAGGGAACATAGGGGCACCATTGGAGTTGCAGAGAACACGGGCATTGTTGAAGTAGCAGGGAAACACAGGGGCACCGTTGGAGTCACAGGAAACATAAGAGCACTGTTGGAGTCACAGGGGCACATTTGGAAACACAGGGGCACCGTTGGAGTCACAGGGAACATAGGAGCACCATTGGAGTCACAGGGGCACCGTTGGAGTCACAGGAAACAGGGGCACCGTTGGAGTCGCAGGGAACACAGGAGCACCGTTGGAGTTGCAGGGAACACAGGGGCACGGTTGGAGTTACAGGAACACAGGGGCATAGTTGAAGTAGCAGGAAAACAGGGGCATCATTGGAGTCGCAGGGAACACAGGGGAACCGTTGGAGTCGCAGGGAACATACGAGCACCTTTGGAGTCACAGGGGCACCGTTGGAGTTACAGGGAACACAGAAAGCGCCGTTGGAGTCCCAGGGACACCGTTGGAGTCACAGGGGCACCATTGGAAACACAGGGGCACCATTGGAGTCACAGGGAACATAGGAACACCATTGGAAACACAGGGGCGGGGCGTGGTTTGCGCATGGCTGAGTGAGGTTGTGAAGGTGTGAGCTCCCGCTACCTCCATGCCCTCCGTGCGTGATACAAAGCTATAGCCCGAGAAAGGCAACCTGTTGTCGGTGTAACTTGGCGAAGACCCCCGGTGAAACTCCCCGGACTGTTCCTGGAGCCGTTGGACACTGAGTGTTGGAAGCCTGCCCTTCATCCTCCCGCTGCTCCCGCTGCCTGTTGTCTGTTTGTAGCCTGGGTCCCGCCTTCCGCCCTCCGCTGGCTATGCGGCCCGCATGTTAGCGGTGCAGATGGGGACTTCTTTGATCCCGGCGGAACTGAAAGTGAAGGGAGCTGGACGTGGGGAAGGAAAAGTTGAGGAGACCGGAGACGGGAGTAGGAGCGAGGGTGCAGGTGGGGAGGCTAAGTCTGTGAGGAGCCATGGCTCCATGGCTGTGTAGGTGGTGACGGCGTGCAGTGTGTACTGTGCAGGGGGCTGTAGTGAACCGCGTGGCGGACCTGCTCCAGTATAGCCCTAGCCCAACTAGACAGCTCTCAAGCACTAAGTGCCCCCAATTGTCTTGGGGAGACGCCGAGAGGAACGTGTAGCACAAAGCCTGAGAATAGAGAAACCGCATGTGGAAAGTGGAGGGGAGGCATGTGTGCGGCTAGAGCCAGAGACACACGGACATCCCGGAGGACTGCACTGTTAACACAGCCACCCAGCCTAGCGGGTCATCTGGAGATCCAGAGTTATTTTTCAAAAATGGAGAAAGGGGGTGAGCAGGGTCAGAGCCTGGAGAGTCCGCAAATGCAAACGCAGACTACTATCCCAAGGCTAGAGGTGCGGGCAGACATAGAGACACTACAGATAGCTCCTCAAAGCCCCCGGGTGATCAATACAGGGGGAAGTGACCCCCCATCCAGACTAAGTGAAGGGGGGAAGAGTGAGCTTGAGACCCTAAAATCCCTGATCCAGGCATTACCAACAAGAGAGGACATCACTACATTAATTATGAAAATAGAGGAAGCCCACTCCAGAGATATGGAAGAGATTAAAGGGGAGGTCCAGGGCTTGGAAAAACGCACGACAATGAATGAAAGTACCTCCAAAGACCTCACACTGCGTGTGATAATACTGGAACAGGAAAGAAATAAACAATTAGATGTGATCAACTCTCTACAGTTACAACTGGAAGAAATCCAAGACAGGAACAGACGGAATAATTTACGTATAAGAGGTATCCCTGAAGCAGCAGTCCCAGAAGACCTCCAAGAGACGGTAAAAAACATTTTTCTGATATTATTAAAGGATGCTTCACCTTTAAGTCTTGAGATGGACAGAGTGCATAGGGCCCTTGGCCCCAAGCCCAAAGATAGCTCTCGGCCTCGAGATGTGATTTGCAGACTGCATTATTTTAGACAAAAAGAGGCAATATTAAGGAAATCCTGGGACATGGGAACCATAGAATTTAATGGAGCCCAGTTGAAGATATTACCAGATCTATCAAGTGCTACTCTGCAACGGAGAGCTATGCTACGCCCCATATTAGATCGAATAAGGGAACTAGGGGGAACATACAGATGGAGGTATCCAATATCTGTATTAATCAGGAAACAAGACACAGGTACATTTTGGATTCCCCCTCCTGCGCTCCATCCAAAATGACTTCTCCCCTCCGGAACTTTTCTCCTTTTTGGGGATCAACCCTTTGGAGGTGGTGGATTGGAGACAGCCCCCAATCTAGACTGCCAAGTCTTAAGAACAGTTGAATCCCCACTGGAGGTCCTGTTGACTGCCCCTTTCTCCCCCCCCCCCCCCCCCTCTCTCTCTTTTTTTTTTGAGAGAGACTCCAGGCCTTTTTTTTCCCCTTTTGTCCCTTGGTGCCTTTTTCATTTGTGCTTCCCCTTTTTCCTTTGACTGTTTTTTGCCCTTCCTCCTCTGGACTTTTTTTTGAAAACCCCAGAGTGAGGTAGCCGGTGTTAAGAGTGTGCGGGGTGCTGAGAGGGGGTGAAGGGTGAGGGGTGGGGGGTGGGGGGTAGGATGGGGGAGTGGGGGGAATAGAGATTAGAGGGGGGGAATAG
The DNA here is from genome assembly GCA_029574335.1 of Rana kukunoris. Lineage (NCBI taxonomy): Eukaryota > Metazoa > Chordata > Amphibia > Anura > Ranidae > Rana > Rana kukunoris. The sequence continues at coordinate 72,672 of JAJQKJ010002574.1, read as the reverse complement.
GTTAGGGAAGTGGGGGTGAGGGGTGGGGGTTAAAAGGGGGGGGGGGTAACATAATGACACTATACACTATATAATACAATAATACACTAGAATACACTATAATAGAGATAATATTTAATACACACTTACACAAGGTTAAGGGGGGTGGGAATTAATAGTGAGAGCCCAATGGACATATTATTTAGGAGGGTATACCATTAGATAGGTTAGTCACAACTCACAGTTCACAGTATTAAAGCAGTTTGGCTCTACACATACTCAATACTAATAGTTAATACACATTAAGGAATAAAACACGTATGGGAAGGGGTGGGAGGGGAGGGGGATGGAGAGGGTGGATGGAGGGGGAGGGAGCACCTAGACCCCAAGCAGGTTTATCGATAACCTGGGTATAAGGATCAATATAATTTATTTGGAATTATTAATGTATTATTAATGTATTATTAAGGTTTTGTTAAAGTAAAATTAATGTATTATGAACAGGTACGTGAATTAGACTTGAGGGAAATTGTTTAGATAGTGCATTTATTGAGACACGCTACGCACGATGTTTCAGGATGCACTATAAAATTAGTTTTGTTGTTTGCTTTTTCCTTTCTCGAACTACTGTAAGAATACTATATTACAGATTATTATGCATCATGTACTGTGAGAAGACCATAGGAATAATTAGTATACATATTCTATAGAGGGATCTAACCCCAGTACTGGAAATGGGGGGGGGGGATATTTATATGGCGAAGACACTTGGGGGAGGGAGGGCACTACCCTGGCGTTATTAACGACTAGGTACCTAGGAAGAATGAGTAGCCCCTTAATGGGGCAATAATATGAGGTGGGCGGGAGGGGGGGGGGAGGGGGAAGAGGGGGGAGGAAGTAAAACAGGAATACTTGAGATCTAGGGATTAATTGAGATGGGCAATATATTATATAGTACGATTTAAATAAAGTGGAGGTGGAAGGAGGGCTGGAAGGTGCGGGGGCACCGCGATATAGGAGTGCGCAAAACCAGTACCCCCCGATAGGGTAGTACTCAGGGGGATACTTAGGGGATAGAGTACTAGAGTAAGCATATAGGAGCTAAATTGGCTCTGGGGTAGAGGGGGGGGGTCTTTGTACCATACTCTCGACCCCCACGGTCAATAAGTAAGGTTATTCGGTGGGGGGATATTTCTCCCCTTTTTTTTTTTTTCTCTCCTTCTCTCCCCTCTCCTTGGCGCGGTTTTTCTCTCCGTCCTTACCCATTTATTTAGCCTCGACTCCCTGGTTCAAGGGGAGGAGGAGAGGGGGAGAGGACTCTGAGCTGCAAGGATGGGGGGTATAAGGATTACCACTTTTAACGTTAAGGGGATTAAATACCCCAGAAAAAAGGAGAATGCTCCTTAGTGAATTAAAAAAAATGCGCTCAGATGTGGCTTTTGTCCAAGAAACCCATTTTAGAGCTAGTCGGTTACCCTATTTACAAAATAGATTTTTTCCATGTGCCTACCACTCATTTAGTCCAACATCTAAATTTAAAGGAGTAGCTATATTAATATTCAACCAGATTGCTTGGTCATTAACGGCAAAACAGATAGACGAAAATGGAAGGTATATATTTCTAAAAGGCACTTTAGGAGACGAGAAAGTAACACTAGCTACTATATATACACCTAATACAAATCAAGATACTTTCCTGACTAAAGTATTGTCTAAATTAGATAAATTTATAGAAGGGAAGTTGATACTAGGAGGAGACATTAATATGACATTAGACCCCAAACTAGATACATCTCTAGGATCTTCTTCTCTATCAGGTAAATCTAGGAGGCGAGTCCTGCGAAAGTTAAAAGAAATGCATCTGGTCGACGCTTGGAGGATACTACACGGGGAGGAGAGAGACTATACCTTTTACTCTAATCCACATAAAAGGTATTCCCGGCTGGATTATTTTCTGATACCCCACTATTTATTGACGGGAGTGGAGGAAGTAAAAATTGGAAATATAACCTGGTCAGACCATGCCCCAGTGACAATTGACATAATAATATCAGGTAAGGCTCTCTCCAGGGGATATCGTTGGCGTCTGAATGAAAGCCTACTACAGACCCCAGAAGTCAAAGAAGCAGTAGAAAAGGAACTAGGAGAATACTTTCGGACCAACGATACCCCGGGGAGCGACCCAAGTGTGGTGTGGGAGGCCCACAAGGCGGTGATGAGGGGTTTATTGATAAAGCATGGGGCAAGAATAAAAAAAATTCGAGAGAATCAGGTTAGGAAATTAACGATAGATATCCAAACCCTGGAAATTCAACATAAAGGTACACAGTCAATTAAAGTAGGAGAAGAATTAGGACACAAAAGGAGGGAGCTAGCTGACCTACTGAGGTATAAAGCTAAAGCGATTATCCAAGTAGGTAGAAGGATAACATATGAATTAGGTGACAAGTGTGGCAAAGTTCTAGCAGGGAAATTAAAAGATATTAGGAATACTGTATACATACCACATATTAAGGGCAAGAACGGCCAGATAATGTCACTCCCTAAGAGATTTAGAGAATACTATTCCTCCTTATACAATTTAGAACAAATAGATATCCCTAGAGGAAGGATTGAGGATTATCTGTCCTCAACACAACTTAAATGAATACCCTCAACCGAAAGGGAGATTCTCGATAGACCTATCTCAATGGAGGAACTCCAAGGAATTATGAAAATGGTTAAAAAAGGGAAAGCCCCTGGCCCAGATGGGTTTTCTATTCAGTATTACCAGCATTTTTTCCCCATTCTCGGACCATACATGATTGGGATGTTCAATGAGATCGGCCGATCTACCGCGTTCCGCCCGGAAGCCCTTATGGCACATATTGCGGTGATTCCCAAAGAAGGGAAGGACCCGGCGGAGTGCGGTAGCTATCGCCCGATCTCATTGTTGAATACAGATCTAAAACTTTTTACCAAACTAATAGCAGCCCGATTACAACCTTTCCTGACACAGCTAATACACCTAGACCAGGTGGGTTTTATCCCGACCCGGGAAGCCAGGGATAATACCATTAAAGTATTGAACCTGGTACACTGGGCAAGGGAAACCAAAACACCTTCGATCTTCCTCAGTACAGACGCCGAAAAGGCCTTCGACCGAGTTAACTGGAAGTTTATGGCAGGAGTTTTGAGACATATTGGATTAGGAGAACATATGTATAGATGGATTATGGGGGTGTATACTACACCTCAAGCATCAGTCAAGGTAAATAGGATCCTCTCAGAGCCTATTAAAATATTAAATGGAACAAGACAGGGGTGTCCACTATCCCCGCTATTATACGTTTTGACACTGGAACCTCTGCTGAATAGGATTAGGCAAAACCCGAGAGTCCGGGGATTAGATATAGGAGACAGAGAATATACAATTTCTGCATTTGCAGATGACATGCTGTTTACCATATCTCACCCCCGGGAATCATTACAGAACTTGATGAGAGAAATAGAGGAATATGGGAAATTAGCAAATTTAAAAATTAACTATGAGAAATCAGAAGCTATGAGTGTGGAATTACCGGGGGGCCTACAACAAACTTTAAAACCGAATTTTAAATTTAAGTGGGTTAAGATAGCCCTGAAATATCTGGGGATCTATATCCCACCAAAACTAGGTAATATTTTTGAAGTAAATTTCCCTCCATTGATGAACATAATCAAGGACACTTTGAAGAGATGGCAGAGGGGATTTCATTCTTGGTTCGGGAGATGTAATGCTGCCCGATTAAGATGAGTATACTCCCTAGAATATTATATCTCCTTCAAACAATACCAATCAAGATCCCCCCTGCCTTTTTAATTCAAGTAAATAGGCTCCTTGTTAAGTTCATTTGGGCTGGAAAAAGAAAAAACCTAGGATTAGTAGGAGTAGGATGTGCCTACCTAAGAGTAATGGGGGTCTAGCAATACCAGACGTAATTAACCAAATATTATCAAGCGATTCATATGGGAAGGATTATAGATGGGGTAGGAGGATAGGATCCAAACTATGGGTAGATCTATTGTGAACAAGAAATTAGTCAAATCCCACTGCAAAGATTTGCACTAGTGGGTGGTGCTATCAAACACTGCCGATACAATTAAAAAAACCATCCAATTATAGGGACGACGTTAGCAATAGGCCATAAGATATGCCAGTTAGGAAAACACACCTCAAGCTTCTCCCCCCTGTATCCAGTATTAGGAAACCCCTGCTTTCCACCAGGTATGGAGAAAGGAGCATATAGGAGTCTCAGAGAGAGGGGCCTTACACAGATATCACATTTCTCAGAACAGGACAGATGGCCAACTGTACCTACCCTCATTGGTACTCCAGGAAGGAAAATATGGGATTAAAAATTGGCAAGCGGTACAATTGTGCCATTTTCTGAACTCTCTGGGATCAACAAACAGATACAAAAGGGAATTAACACAATTTGAAAGATATTGTGAAAACCAGGAACCCCCGGATAAATTAGGCCTCGTTCACACATAGCCGACTCCGTCGCAGTCCGTTGCGACGGAGTCCGCCTGTGTCTGCCAGCTCAGCGGGAGATCAGTCCGCAGATCTCCGCTGAGCCGACGGATGACAAGCTCCTCTCTGCTCACTGAGCGGGGAGGAGCTTGTCGAGTCCCGCTGTCCTCTATGGAGCGATCTGATGAAAACGGACAGCATGTCCGTTTTCATCAGATCTTTCCCGATCCGATCCGCATGGACGGATGGGGACGTGAGCCCCATACGTTTGTTTTTAGCGGATCGGATCAGGTCGGATGTCAGCGGACATGTCTCCGCTGACATCCGACGCTCCATAGGGGTGCATGGAGCGCCCGTTCAGGTCCGCCTGAAAAACTGACAGACGGACCTGAACGGATCCATGTGTGAACGAGGCCTTACTGTCTAGGTTGTATAGGCTAGGAACAACACCTTTAGAAGGCCAGGAGATACCATCTATAAGAGAATGGGCCAGAGATATGGAGAGGAATTTCTCACAGACTCAGCAGCAAAAAATAATCAATTTAACCATGAAAACATCAATAAGTACTAGGCTCCAAGAATTAAACTATAAAATATTAAATAGATGGTACTACACACCAGAGAAACTGAGTAGGGCGTTTCCGGGAACCCTAGATATCTGTTGGAGATGTAAGGAAGATAGGGGAACCATATATCATTTATTTTGGACCTGCCCAAAGATCAGGAAATACTGGCAGGAAGTATTAAGGATAACCCAAAAATTTACAACATATCAACTGCAGGACGACCCAGCTTTCTGTTTGCTGCACCTAACACAGATCCCAATAAAAATATATAAGAAATCGATCATATGCCATATGGTCAACGAAGCTAAAGCTGGGATAACTCAAAATTGGAAAAAAATAATCCCCCTACGATAACCGACTGGCTCTATAGGGTGAGGAATATTTGTGCAATAGAGGACGTGGTCTTATCAGCCCAAGATAGAAAGGAACAATATAACTTGACCTGGGGAGCATGGAATGTATTCATGCACTCAGAAGAAGGGAGGAGTTTGATGGGAGGGGAGTGACGGAACGGGAATGAGGGAAGCTCTAAGGAATTGGATGGGGAGCTCTGACCTAGGAGAGGGGAGAGGAGGGAGAGAATTGGTTTGGTTTTTTTTTTTTTCTTTTTATTTTATTTATTTTTTTTTTTCCTTTTATTTTTTTTTTTTGAAGGGAGATGGGGGAGGGTAGGGCAGGAAGAGGGAAATAGAGGGGGGAAAAGAAAGGGAAGGAAAGAAAAGGAAAGAAAAAAAAAAAAAAAAAGGGGGAGATATGGCAATATAAAGAGAACATGGGAAATAAAAATGGAATTAAAGACAGGGGGGAGGCGAGGATAAGGGAGAAGGGAAAGGGAGAGAGGAGAGGGGGAAGAGGAAAAGGAGGAAACAGGGGATTACAACACCCCATCCAATAGATGGAGAACCTAAACTTGGAACAGGAACCATAGGAGATAATACAGGGCACTATCATTCGGTTAACCCTGGACGTAAATAACTACTTGTACTCACGCCCACCCTGCTATCCCCAAACATACCCCTGAGTCTTAAACGAGTACAAAGGACTATGAGATAATAAGTTAATGTTTTGTTTTATTTGGTCGATTCTAATGTAATTGTTAAGTAACTTATGCTGTAAAACTAATATTTCCTAAATAAAGAAGGATTAAATACAAAAAAAAGGAAACACAGGGGCATCGTTCGAGTCGCAGGGAACACAGGGGCACCGTTGAAGTCACAGGGAACACAGGGGCACCGTTGGAGTCGCAGGGAACACAGGGACACCGTTGGATTTGCAGGGAACACAGGGGCACCATTGGAGTCACAGGGGACACAGGGGACACAGGGGCACTGTTGGGGTGAAGGGGTACATTGGCACGGGCTTCCTCTAATTGCTTTAGAATGAAACCACCATTAGTGTGTTTTATTCATCAGAGGCCACCAAACCCTGAAATCTCGTTTTTTCGGTGGAGTCGCCCTTTAAGGCCCAAGGTTGACAATTGTTGGTGCTGTGAGTCAGAAGTGATTTTATAAATTGTGCTGGGAGGAGGCAGCAATGTCTTCGTTGACGGGTCGAAGGTCGAGGAGAAGCAAACAGTTGCACAAGCTGCCATCACCCACATTCACTGATAAGGGCGTTCCATGTTGGCTCTGACCTTTAACCTCTTGCAGCACATTCGTGGTAAAAAAAAAAAAGTGTTTACTAAGATTTTAAGACAACCCGTCATTGTCACCTGACCGAGGATGAGGGAGAAGGAGGCCATGGCCAGCAACTCTCCAATGTCCTTCTCCAATGTCACGCTATAGAATCTACATTATACAAAGCGGCAATCTTCCTAAATCATTTTCTGTAGATGTGTTATACACGGTATATCCCACAGGGTGGCGCTCTTCCCCCCCAGTGATTCCATTCCTCTAAATTCCAGTGTAGCGGATGATGAGCTCCTGGTTGGGTGTAATATGAATATCGGACTCTGGTGGGCAGCGTTGCACACCGGATAGTCTGTGTGGATGGAAATAGCGGTGGAGTAAATAGTGTTCTGATCGGTCATAGGAAGCACAATACTGCCATCGTATTGCTGGTCCATTCCGTAGTAATCTTTGTGCAGGAAAATTAAACGCTAAAATAATAAATTAAATAGAAATATTTCGGGCCAGACCCACATAGCCCGGCGTTTGTTTGTGCCGGCGTAGCGTATAGTCATTTACGCTACGCCCGCCGTAAGTTAGAATGGCAATTTCCGTATCCACAAAGGACTTGCCTCCTGAGTTACGGCGGCGCAGCGTAAATGGCTTGGCGTAAGCGCGCGTAATTCAAATGTCTTAGGGGTGGGCGTGTATTATTTAAATTTATCGGGACCCGACGTAATCGACGTTTTTATTGAACTGCGCATGCGCCGGCCGTGGACGTATCCCAGTGCGCATGCGTGAAATCACGTGGAAAATATACGCAAACGACGGTAAACGACTGTAAACACACTGCGCCGGGCGTACGTACGTTCGTGGATCGCCGTATCTACCTAATTTGCATATTTTACGCGGACGCGCCCCTAGCGCCCAGCGTAAATATGCACCTTTAATACGACAGCATAAGCCGTTAATACGACAGCATAAGCATAAACATAAGGACTCTGATGGTCACCTTCATGTAGGGGCAATCATGATGGAGATCCTGATTTAGGGGGGTCTTTGATGGGGATTCTGATGTAAGGAGGGACTCTTAGGGGGAACCTAATGTAAGGGGGGACTCTTAGGGGATCCAGATGTAAGGGAGGACTCTGATGGGTACCCAGATGTAAGGGGGGCACTCTGGTCTGATGGGGACCCTGATGTAAGGAAGGTCTCTGATGGGGTCCCTGATGTAAGGGGGCACTCCGATCTGATGGGGATCCTGATGTAAGGGGGGACTCGGGTAGTAATTCTGATGTAAGGGGAGGCTCGAGTGAGGATCCGGATGTAAATGGGGACGCTGATGGGGACCCTAATGTATGGGTGTACTCAAATGGGGATCCTGATGTAAGGGAGGACTCTGGTGGGGAACCTGATGTAAGGGGGCAGTCTGGTCTGATGGGGATGCTGAAGTAAGGGAGGACTCTGATGGGGACCCTGATGTAAGGGGGGACTCTGATAGGGACCCTGATGTAAGGAAGGACTCGGGTAGGGATCCTGATGTAAGGAAGGACTCTGATGGGGACCCTAATGTATGGGTGCACTCAGGTGGGGATCCTGATGTAAGGGAGGACTCTGGTGGAGATACTGTTGTAAGGGGGGACTCAGGTAGGGATCCTGATGTAAAGGGAGGCTCTGATGGGGACCCTCATTTATTTTTCTCCAGTCCAGAAATATTTGTAGATGTACTATGTGTCTCTTGGACCGAAATGTTTGGGGACCCCTGCTCTAGTGGAACCATCTGAGTTACAGTTAGGGGGTGGAATCAGGGTTAGGGCTAAACAAGGGTTAGAATAGGATTAGTATTAGGGTCATAGTTAGGGGTAGGGTTAGAGTTAGAATAGGGTTAGGATTGGGTTTAGGGTTATGGATAAAGATAGGGTTAGGCTTAGAGTTAGAATAGAGTTAGGTTTAGAATTAGAATCGGGTTAGAGTTAGAATCAGAAAAGTGTTAGCGTTAGGGCTTGTGTTTAGAGTTAGAATTAAAATAGTGTTAGAGTTAAGTTTAGGGTTAGAGTAAGAGTCAGAGTTAGGGTTAGGGTTAGAGTTCGGGTAAGTGTTACGGTTAGAATTGAGTTAGGGCTTGCATTAGAGTTAGATTTAGAGTTAGGGTTAGAGTAAGAGTCATACTTAGGGTTAGAGTTACGTTTACAGTTAGGGTTACAATTAGATTTAGAGTTAGAGTCAGAGTTAGGTTTAGGGTTAGAGTTAAGGTTTTGGTTAGATTTAAGGTTATGGTTAGAGTTAGAAAAGCGTTAGGGTTAGAATGTGGTTAGGGTTGAAGTTAGAATAGGGTTAAGGTTAGGGTTAGAGTTAAGGTTAAAGTTAGGGTTAGAATTAGAGTTAGAGTTAGAATAGGGTTAGGGTTAGAGTTAAGGTTAAAGTTAGGGTAAGAATTAGGGATAGAGTTAGAATAGTGTTAGGGTTAGAGTTAGGGTTAGAATGCGGTTAGGGTTGGAGTTAGAATAGGGTTAGGGTTAGAGTTAAGGTTAAAGTTATGGGTTAGAGTTGAGGTTAGAATGGGGTTAGGGTTGGGGTTAGAATGGGGATAGGTTTAGAGTTTGGGTTGGGGTTAAGGTTAGAGTTAGGTTCGGGGTTAGAGTTGGGGTTAAGGTTAGGGTTGGGGTTAGGGTTAGAGTTGGGGTTAGGGTTAGGGTTAGAGTTAGGGTTGGGGTTAGGGTTAGAGTTAGGGTTGGGGTTAGAGTTGGGGTTAGGGTTAGAATATTGTTAGAGTTAAGGTTAAAGTTAGGGTTAGTATTAAGGTTAGAGTTAGAATAGGGTTAGAGTTAGGGTTAGAATGCGGTTAGGGTTGGAGTTAGAATAGGGTTAGGGTAAGAGTTAAGGTTAGAGTTAAGGTTAAAGTTATGGGTTAGACTTAGGGTTAGAATGTGGTTAGGGTTAGCTTTAGAATAGGGTTAGAGTTGGAGTTAGGTATGGGGTTAGAGTTGGGGTTAGGGTTAGAGTTAGGGTTGGGGTTAGTGTTGGGGTTAAAGTTAGAGTTGGGGTTAGAGTTAGAGTTGGGGTTAGGGTTAGAGTTAGGGTTGGGGTTAGGGTTAGAGTTGGGGTTAGGGTTGGGTTAGGGTTAGGGTTAGAGTTGGGGTTAGGGTTAGAGTTAGGGTTGGGGTTAGGGTTAGAGTTAGTGTTGGGATTAGGGTTAGAGTTGGGGATTAGGGTTAGAGTTAGGGTTAGGGTTAGATTTAAGGTTAGGGTTAGAGTTAGAATAGCATTAGGGTTAGAAGGCGGTTAGGGTTGGAGTTAGAATAGGGTTAAGGTTCGGGTTGGGGTTAGAGTTGGGGTTAGAGTTAGGGTTGGGGTTAGGGTTAGGGTTGGGGTTACAGTTAGGGTTGGAGTTGGGGTTAGGTTTGGAGTTAGAATAGGGTTAGGGTTAGGGATAGAGTTGGGGTTAGGGTTAGTGTTAAGGTTGGGGTTAGAGTTAGGGTTGGGGTTAGAGTTTGGGTTAGGGTTAGAGTTTGGGTTAGGGTTGGGGTTAGGGTTGGGGTTAGGGTTAGAGTTGGGGTTAGAGTTAGGGTTGGGTTAGGGTTGGGGTTAGAGTTGGGGTTGGGGTTAGAGTTGGGGTTAGGGTTAGAGTTGGGGTTAGAGTTTGGGTTAGGGTTAGGGTTAGAGTTAGGGTTGGGGTTAGAGTTAGAGTTGGGGTTAGAGTTAGGGTTAGAGTTAGGGTTGGGTTTAGAGTTAGAGTTGGGGTTAGGGTAAGAGTTGGGGTTAGGGTTTGGGTTAGAGTTAGGGTTGGGGTTAGGGTTGGGTTTAGATTTGGGGTTAGAGTTAGGGTTGGGGTTAAAGTTAGAGTTGGGGTTAGAGTTGGGGTTAGGGTTAGGGTTAGGGTTGGGGTTAGGGTTAGAGTTGGGGTTAGGGTTGGGTTAGGGTTAGGGTTAGAGTTGGGGTTAGGGTTAGAGTTGGGGTTGGGGTTAGAGTTGGGGTTAGGGTTAGAGTTAGTGTTGGGATTAGGGTTAGAGTTGGGGTTAGTGTTAGGGTTGGGGTTAGGGTTAGGGTTAGATTTAAGGTTAGGGTTAGAGTTAGAATAGCATTAGGGTTAGAAGGCGGTTAGGGTTGGAGTTAGAATAGGGTTAAGGTTAGGGTTGGGGTTAGAGTTAGGGTTGGGGTTAGGGTTAGAGTTAGGGTTGGGGTTACAGTTAGGGTTAGAGTTGGGGTTAGGGTTGGAGTTAGAATAGGGTTAGGGATAGAGTTGGGGTTAGGGTTAGTGTTAGGGTTGGGGTTAGAGTTAGGGTTGGGGTTAGAGTTTGGGTTAGGGTTAGAGTTTGGGTTAGGGTTAGAGTTAGGGTTGGGGTTAGGGTTGGGGTTAGGGTTTGGTTAGGGTTGGGGTTAGAGTTGGGGTTAGAGTTAGGGTTGGGTTTAGAGTTAGAGTTGGGGTTAGGGTAAGAGTTGGGGTTAGGGTTTGGGTTAGAGTTAGGGTTGGGGTTAGAGTTAGGATTGGGGTTAAAGTTAGAGTTAAGGTTAGATTTGGTTAGGGTTAGAGTTAGAATAGGGTTAGGGTTAGAATGTGTTTAGGGTTGGAGTTAGAATAGGGTTAGGGTAAGAGTTAAGGTTAAAGTTACGGGTTAGAGTTAGGGTTAGAATGTGGTCAGGGTTAGTGTTAGAGTTGGGGTTAGAGTTAGGGTTGGGGTTAGAGTTTGGGTTAGGGTTAGAGTTTGGGTTAGTTTTAGGGTTAGAGTTAGGGTTGGGGTTAGAGTTAGGGTTAGGGTTAGAGCTGGGTTGGGGTTAGAGTTGGGGTTAGGGTAAGAGTTGGGGTTAGGGTTGGGGTTAGAGTTAGGGTTGGGGTTAGGGTTGGGGTTAGGGTTAGAGTTGGGCTTGGGTTAGGGTTGGGGTTAGAGTTGGGGTTAGAGTTTGGGGTTAGGGTTAGAGTTAGGTTTGGGGTTAGAGTTGGGGTTAGGGTTAGAGTTAGTTTTGGGGTTAGGGTTAGATTTAGTGTTGGAATTAGGGTTAGAGTTGGGGTTAGGGTTAGAATTAGGGTTGGGGTTAGGGTTAGATTTAAGGTTAGGGTTAGATTTAAGGTTAGGGTTAGAGTTAGAATAGCATTAGGGTTAGAAGGTGGTTAGGGTTGGAGTTAGAATAGGGTTAAAGTTAGGGATAGAGTTGGGGTTAGGGTTAGTGTTAGGGTTTGGGTTAGAGGTAGGGTTGGGGTTAGAGTTTGGATTAGGGTTAGAGTTTGGGTCAGGGTTAGGGTTAGAGTTAGGGTTGGGGTTAGAGTTAGAGTTGGGGTTAGAGTTAGGGTTTGGGTTAGGGTTAGGGTTGGGTTTAGAGTTAGAGTTGGGGTTAGGGTAAGAGTTGGGGTTAGGGTTTGGGTTAGAGTTAGTGTTGGGGTTAGGGTTAGGGTTGGGGTTAGAGTTAGGATTGGGGTTAGAGTTAGGGTTAGAGTTAGAGTTAGGGTTAGGGTTGGGGTTATGGTTAGAGTTAGGGTTGGGGTTAAAGTTAGGGTTAAGGTTAGATTTGGTTAGGGTTAGAGTTAGAATAGTGTTAGGGTTAGGGTTAAGGTTAAAGTTAGGGTTAGAGTTAGAATAGGGTTAGGGTTAGAATGTGTTTAGGGTTGGAGTTAGAATAGGGTTAGGGTTAGAGTTAAGGTTAAAGTTACGGGTTAGAGTTAGGGTTAGAATGTGGTTAGGGTTAGTGTTAGAGTTGGGGTTAGAGTTGGGGTTGGGGTTAGAGTTTGGGTTAGGGTTAGAGTTTGGGTTAGGTTTAGGGTTGGGGTTAGAGTTAGAGTTGGGGTTAGAGTTAGGGTTGGTGTTAGGGTTAGAGTTAGGGTTAGGGTTAGAGTTAGGGTTGGGGTTAGGGTTGGGGTTAGGGTTAGAGTTGGGTTTAGAGTTGGGGTTGGGTTAGGGTTGGGGTTAGGGTTAGAGTTGGGGTTAGGGTTAGAGTTAGTTTTGGGATGAGGGTTAGAGTTGGGGTTAGGGTTAGAGTTAAGGTTGGGGTTAGGGTTAGGGTTAGATTTAAGGTTAGGGTTAGAGTTAGAATAGCGGTAGGGTTAGAAGGTGGTTAGGGTTGGAGTTAGAATAGGGTTAAGGTTAGGGTTAGTGTTAGGGTTGGGGTTAGAGTTAGGGTTGGGGTTAGAGTTGGGGATAGGGTAAGAGTTAGTGTTGGGATTAGGGTTAGAGTTGGGGTTAGGGTTAGAGTTAGGGTTGGGGTTAGGGTTAGATTTAAGGTTAGGGTTAGAGTTAGAATAGCGTTAGGGTTAGAAGGTGGTTAGGGTTAAGGTTAGGGTTAGAGTTGGGGTTAGGGTTAGTGTTAGGGTTGGGGTTAGAGTTAGGGTTGGGGGTTAGAGTTTGGGTTAGGGTTAGAGTTAGGGTTGGGGTTAGAGTTTGAGTTGGGGTTAGAGTTAGGGTTAGAGTTAGGGTTAGGGTTATGTCTGTTGGAGTTAGAATAGGGTTAAGGTTAGTGTTAGAGTTGGAGTTAGGGTAAGAGTTGGGGTTAGGGTTAGAGTTAGGTTTGGGGTTAGGGTTAGGCTTGGGGTTAGAGTTAGGGTTAGAGTTAGATTTAGGGTTGGGGTTAGAGTTGGGGTTAGGGTTAGATTTAGTGTTGGGATTAGGGTTAGAGTTGGGGTTAGGGTTAGAGTTAGGGTTGGGGTTAGGGTTAGATTTAAGGTTAGGGTTAGAGTTAGAATAGCGTTAGGGTTAGAAGGTGGTTAGGGTTGGAGTTAGAATAGGGTTAAGGTTAGGGTTAGAGTTGGGGTTAGGGTTAGAGTTAGGGTTAGAGTTAGAGTTTGGGTTAGGGTTAGAGTTAGGGTTGGGTTTAGAGTTAGGGTTGGGGTTAGGGCTAGAGTTAGGGTTGGGTTTAGAGTTAGAGTTGGGGTTAGGGTAAGAGTTGGAGTTTGGGTTAGAGTTAGGGTTGGGGTTAGGGTTAGGGTTGGGGTTAGGGTAATAGTTAGTGTTGGGATTAGGGTTAGAGTTGGGGTTAGAGTTAGGGTTAGGGTTAGGGTTAGATTTAAGGTTAGGGTTAGAGTTAGAATAGCGTTTGGGTTAGAAGGTGGTTAGGGTTGGAGTTAGAATAGGGTTAAGGTTAGGGTTAGAGTTGGGGTTAGGGTTAGTGTTAGGGTTGGGGTTAGATTTAGGGTTGGGGTTAGAGTTTGGGTTAGGGTTAGAGTTAGGGTTGGGGTTAGAGTTAGGGTTGGGGTTAGGGTTAGTGTTATGTCTGTTGGGAGTTAGGGTAAGAATAGGGTTAGAGGTTAGGGTTAGGGTAAGAGTTGGGGTTAGAGTTAGGGTTGGGGTTAGGGTTAGAGTTAGGGTTAGAGTTAGATTTAGGGTTGGGGTTAGAGTTAGGGTTAGAGATGGGGTTAGGGTTAGATTTAGTGTTGGGATTAGGGTTAGAGTTGGGGTTAGGGTTAGAGTTAGGGTTGGGGTTAGGGTTAGATTTAAGGTTAGGGTTAGAGTTAGAATAGCGTTAGGGTTAGAAGGTGGTTAGGGTTGGAGTTAGAATAGGGTTAAGGTTAGGGTTAGAGTTGGGGTTAGGGTTAGAGTTAGGGTTAGAGTTTGGGTTAGGGTTAGAGTTAGGGTTGGGTTTAGAGTTAGTGTTGGGGTTAGGGTAAGAGTTGGGGTTTGGGTTAGAGTTAGGGTTAGAGTTAGAGTTAGAGTTGGGGTTAGGGTTAGAGTTAGAGTTGGGGTTAGAGTTGGGGTTATGGTTAGAGTTAGGGTTGGGGTTAGAGTTAGGGTTAAGGTTAGATTTGGTTAAAATAGTGTTAGGGTTAGGGTTTGAAGTAAAGGTTAGAGTTAGAATAGGGTTAGGGTTAGAATGTGTTTAGGGTTGGAGTTAGAATAGGGTTAGGGTTAGAGTTAAGGTTAAAGTTACGGGTTAGGGTTAGAATGTGGTTAGGGTTAGTGTTAGAGTTGGGGTTAGGGTTAGAGTTATGGTTGGGGTTAGGGTTGGGGTTAGGGTTAGAGTTGGGGTTAGGGTTAGAGTTGGGGTTAGGGTTAGAGTTTAGGGTTAGGGTTTGGGGCTAGGGTTAGGGTTAGAGTTGGGGTTGGGGTTAGAGTTGGGGTTAGGGTTAGAGTTAGGGGGTTAGGTTAGTTAGAGTTAGGGTTGGGGTTAGAGTTAGGGTTGGTTTAGGGTTAGAGTTAGTTGGGATTAAGGTTAGAGTTGGGGTTAGAGGGTTAAGAGTTTAGGGTTAGTTAGAATAGGTTAGGGTTAGTGTTAGAGTAGGGTTAGGGTTAGAGTTAGGTGGTTAGGGTTGGAGTTAGAATAGGGTTAAGGTTAGTGTTAGAGTTGGGGTTAGGGTTAGAGTTTTGGGTTAGAGGGTTAGAGTTAGGGTTTAGGGTTAGGGTTAGGGTTAGAGTTAGGGTTAGGTTAGAGTTAGGGTTAGGGTTAGGTTAGAGTTAGGGTTAGAGTTAGGGTAGTTAGATTGGGGTTAGGGTTAGAGTTAGGGTTGGGGTTAGAGTAGGGTTAGAGGGTTGGGGTTAGAGTTAAGGTTAAAGTTAGGGTTAGGGTTAGAATGTGTTTAGGGTTGAGTTAGAATAAGGTTAGAGTTAAGGTTAAAGTTAGGGTTAGAATGTGGTTAGGGTTAGTGTTAGAGTTGGGGTTAGGTTTAGGGTTAGGGTTAGAGTTAGGGTTGGGGTTAGAGTTGGGGTTAGGGTTAGAGTTAGGGTTGGGGTTAGAGTTGGGGTTAGGGTAAGAGTTGGGGTTAGAGTTAGGGTTGGGGTTAGGGTTAGAGTTTGGTTAGGGTTAGAGTTGGGGCTAGAGTTAGGGTTGGGTTAGGGTTGGGGTTAGAGTTGGGGTTAGGGTTAGAGTTGGGGTTAGGGTTAAAGTTAGGGTTGGGGTTAGAGTTAGGGTTGGGGTTAGGGTTAGGATTGGGGTTAAAGTTAGGGTTAAGGTTAGATTTGGTTAGGGTTAGAGTTAGAATAGGGTTAGGGTTAGAATGTGTTTAGGGTTGGAGTTAGAATAGGGTTAGGGTAAGAGTTAAGGTTAAAGTTATGGGTTAGAGTTAGGGTTAGAATGTGGTTAGGGTTAGTGTTAGAGTTAGGGTTGGGGTTAGAGTTTGGGTTAGGGTTAGAGTTTGGGTTAGTTTTAGGGTTAGAGTTAGGGTTGGGGTTAGAGTTAGAGTTGGGGTTAGGGTTAGAGCTGGGTTGGGGTTAGAGTTGGGGTTAGGGTAAGAGTTGGGGTTAGGGTTGGGGTTAGAGTTAGGGTTAGGGTTGGGGTTAGGGTTAGAGTTGGGCTTGGGTTAGGTTGGGGTTAGGGTTAGAGTTGGGGTTAGTGTTAGGGTTGGGGTTAGAGTTTGGGTTAGGGTTAGAGTTAGGGTTGGGGTTAGAGTTAGGGTTAGAGTTAGGGTTGGGGTTAGAGTTTGAGTTGGGGTTAGAGTTAGGGTTAGAGTTAGGGTTAGGGTTATGTCTGTTGGAGTTAGAATAGGGTTAAGGTTAGGGTTAGAGTTGGGGTTAGGGTAAGAGTTGGGGTTAGGGTTAGAGTTAGGGTTGGGGTTAGGGTTAGGTTTGGGGTTAGAGTTAGGGTTAGAGTTAGATTTAGGGTTGGGGTTAGAGTTGGGGTTAGGGTTAGATTTAGTGTTGGGATTAGGGTTAGAGTTGGGGTTAGGGTTTGAGTTAGGGTTGGGGCTAGGGTTAGATTTAAGGTTATGGTTAGAGTTAGTATAGCGTTAGGGTTAGAATGCGGTTAGGTTTGAAGTGAGAATAGGGTTAAGGTTAGGGTTAGAGTTAAGGTTAGGGTTAAGGTTAAAGTTAGGGTTAGAATTAGAGTTACAGTTAGAATAGGGTTAGAGTTAAGGTTAGAGTTAAGGTTAAAGTTAGGGTAAGAATTAGAGTTAGAATAGTGTTAGGGTTAGAGTTAGGGTTAGAATGCGGTTAGGGTTGGAGTTAGAATAGGGTTAGGGTTAGAGTTAAGGTTAAAGTTATGGGTTAGAGTTAGGGTTAGAGTTGGGGTTAGGGTTGGGGTTAGGTTTAGAGTTAGGGTTGGGGTTAAGGTTAGAGTTAGGGTCGGGTTTAGAGTTGGGGTTAGGGTTAGGGTTAGAGTTGGGGTTAGGGTTAGAGTTAGGGTTGGGGTTAGGGTTAGAGTTAGGGTTAGAGTTAGAGTTGGGGTTAGAGTTAGGGTTGGGGTTAGAGTTGGGGTTAGGGTTAGAATTTTGTTAGAGTTAGGGTTAAAGTTAGGGTTAGTATTAAGGTTACAGTTAGAATAGGGTTAGAGTTAGGGTTAGAATGCGGTTAGGGTTGGAGTTAGAATAGGGTTAGGGTTAGAGTTAAAGTTAGAGTTAAGGTTAAAGTTAAGGGTTAGACTTAGGGTTAGAATGTGGTTAGGGTTAGCGTTAGAATAGGGTTAGGTTTGGGGTTAGGGTTAGAGTTAGGGTTGGGGTTAGTGTTGGGGTTAAAGTTAGAGTTGGGGTTAGGGTTAGAGTTAGGGTTGGGGTTAGGGTTAGTGTTGGGGTTAGGGTTGGGTAAGGGTTAGAGTTATGGTTAGGGTTGGGGTTAGGGTTAGTTATTGTTGGGATTAGGGTTAGTGTTGGGGTTAGGGTTAGAGTTAGGGTTGTGGTTAGGGTTAGGGTTAGATTTAAGGTTAGGGTTAGAGTTAGAATAGCATTAGGGTTAGAATGCGGTTAGGGTTGGAGTTAGAATAGGGTTAAGGTTAGGGTTGGGGTTAGGGTTAGAGTTGGGGTTAGAGTTAGGGTTGGGGTTAGAGTTTGGGTTAGGGTTAGAGTTAGGGTTGGGGTTAGAGTTAGGGTTAGAGTTGGGGTTAGGGTTAGATTTAGTGTTGGAATTAGGGTTAGAGTTGGGGTTAGGGTTAGAGTTAGGGTTGGGGTTAGGGTTAGATTTAAGGTTAGGGTTAGATTTAAGGTTAGGGTTAGAGTTAGAATAGCATTAGGGTTAGAAGGTGGTTAGAAGTTAGGGTTGGAGTTAGAATAGGGTTAAGGTTAGGGATAGAGTTGGGGTTAGGGTTAGTGTGGGTTGGGTTAGAGGTAGGGTTAGAGTTTGGGTTAGAGTTAGTTGGATTAGGGTTAGAGTTTGGGTCAGGGTTAGGGTTTAGAGTTAGGGTTGGGGTTAGAGTTAGAGTTGGGGTTAGAGTTAGGGTTTGGGTTAGGGTTAGGGTTGGGTTTAGAGTTAGAGTTGGGGTTAGGGTAAGAGTTGGGGTTAGGGTTTGGGTTAGAGTTAGTGTTGGGGTTAGGGTTGGGGTTAGAGTTAGGATTGGGGTTAGAGTTAGGGTTAGAGTTAGAGTTAGGGTTAGGGTTAGAGTTAGGGTTGGGGTTATGGTTAGAGTTAGGGTTGGGGTTAAAGTTAGGGTTAAGGTTAGATTTGGTTAGGGTTAGAGTTAGAATAGTGTTAGGGTTAGGGTTAAGGTTAAAGTTAGGGTTAAGGGTTAGTTAAAGGTTAGGGTTAGGGTTGGAGTTAGAAAGTGTTAGGGTTAGGGTTGGAGGGTTAGAACTTAAGGTTAAAGTTAACGGGTTAGAGATAGGGTTAGGGTTAAGTTAAAGTTGGAAGGGTTAGAGTTAGGGTTAGAATGTGGTTAGGGTTAGTGTTAAGTTAAGTGGGTTAGAGTTTTGGGTTAGAGTTTGTTGGGGTTAGAGTTTGGGTTAGGGTTAGAGTTTGGGTTAGGTTTGGGGTTAGGGTTGGGGTTAGAGTTAGAGTTGGGGTTAGAGTTAGGGTTGGTGTTAGAGTTAGGGTTAGGGTTAGGGTTAGAGTTGGGGTTAGGGTTGGGGTTAGGGTTGGGGTTAGGGTTGGGGTTAGGGTTAGAGTTGGGTTTAGAGTTGGGGTTGGGTTAGGGTTGGGGTTAGGGTTAGAGTTGGGGTTAGAGTTAGTTTTGGGATGAGGGTTAGAGTTGGGGTTAGGGTTAGAGTTAAGGTTGGGGTTAGGGTTAGATTTAAGGTTAGGGTTAGAGTTAGAATAGCGTTAGGGTTAGAAGGTGGTTAGGGTTGGAGATAGTATAGGGTTAAGGTTAGGGTTAGGGTTAGTGTTAGGGTTGGGGTTAGAGTTAGGGTTGGGGTTAGGGTTAGAGTTGGGGATAGGGTAAGAGTTAGTGTTGGGATTAGGGTTAGAGTTGGGGTTAGGGTTAGAGTTAGGGTTGGGGTTAGGGTTAGGGTTAGATTTAAGGTTAGGGTTAGAGTTAGAATAGCGTTAGGGTTAGAAGGTGGTTAGGGTTGGAGTTAGAATAGGGTTAAGGTTAGGGTTAGTGTTAGGGTTGGGGTTAGAGTTAGGGTTGGGGGGTTAGAGTTAGGGTTAGAGTTGGGGATTAGGGTTAAGAGTTAGTGTTGGGATTAGGAGTTAGAGTTGGGGTTAGGGTTTGAGTTGGGGTTGGGATTAGGGTTAGAGTTTTAAGGTTAGGGTTAGAGTTAGAATAGCGTTAGGGTTAGAAGGTGGTTAGGGTTGGAGTTAGAATAGGGTTAAGGTTAGGTTAGAGTTGGGGTTAGGGTTAGTGTTAGGGTTAGGGTTAGAGTTAGGGTTAGAGTTAGAGTTTGGGTTAGGGTTAGAGTTAGGGTTGGGTTTAGAGTTAGGGTTGGGGTTAGGGCTAGAGTTAGGGTTGGGGTTAGAGTTTGAGTTGGGGTTAGAGTTAGGGTTAGAGTTAGGGTTAGGGTTATGTCTGTTGGAGTTAGAATAGGGTTAAGGTTAGGGTTAGAGTTGGGGTTAGGGTAAGAGTTGGGGTTAGGGTTAGAGTTGGGGTTAGGGTTAGAGTTAGGGTTGGGGTTAGGGTTAGGTTTGGGGTTAGAGTTAGGGTTAGAGTTAGATTTAGGGTTGGGGTTAGAGTTGGGGTTAGGGTTAGATTTAGTGTTGGGATTAGGGTTAGAGTTGGGGTTAGGGTTAGAGTTAGGGTTGGGGTTAGGGTTAGATTTAAGGTTAGGGTTAGAGTTAGAATAGCGTTAGGGTTAGAAGGTGGTTAGGGTTGGAGTTAGAATAGGGTTAAGGTTAGGGTTAGAGTTGGGGTTAGGGTTAGTGTTAGGGTTAGGGTTAGAGTTAGGGTTAGAGTTAGAGTTTGGGTTAGGGTTAGAGTTAGGGTTGGGTTTAGAGTTAGGGTTGGGGTTAGGGCTAGAGTTAGAGTTGGGTTTAGAGTTAGAGTTGGGGTTAGGGTAAGAGTTGGGGTTTGGGTTAGAGTTAGGGTTGGGGTTAGGGTTAGGGTTGAGGTTAGGATAAGAGTTAGAAAACAAGGAACTGGGGAAGAAGGAATGCGCAAGTTATTCCACTAATAAACAGGCGTGGAGTAGCCACCGCCTATATAGATCTAATACCTGACTAGGTAGTGCTGCTGTAACCAAAAATCTAGTATTTGAACAAGAGGGGAAGGAAAAAGGAGACGGGATAGTCGGCCCACCAGGGGCCTAAAGGGGTTACTTTAAGCAGCACAAAATGATCTGAAAGATGATAATGATACACCATATAATTATTCATTTATTAATAGTATCAAAATTTAAAAGATGTTTAAGCACAATAGTATAAAAATTGAACTGACCGTATGGTAATTTAAACGAATATTGATTACCATATATACAAAAAGAAAAACACATAACATTTAAACAAAACAGGAACACACACAGACATAGACAAAAAACATGGTCCGGACACTTTTGTATTCAGCCTGCACGAATGGCAACACTTAAATCTATAGTGATGCGACTAACCATATAGTGATGGCAGGCGGGATCAGTTGTATCCACTACCAATAGCCGCAATTGACCAATCGGTGTTAGCGATATGTGGAGGCTGGATACAAGCTCGTTATGAGGTGGGGGGGAGGGAAGGGGGAAGGAAAAATAATGGGAGGGATATGCCTTGGTCGTAATAGTGGATCCACTGTTCGTTAACCAAGGTGTATATGATTTGGATGTTTACTTGCATAAATGACTTGGTATATATTAAGTACTGACATAGTCCAGGTAGTAACAAGCAAGTTGGTAATTGAACAGTCCTGAATGTCCTGGTAATGGGATGCGTATCACAATAAGACTTTTAGATGATGGTTAGTACTGGACTCACGTTGTTAAGTATGTTTAGATTAATTTAGACATCTAAGCTAGAGTCCATAGTCATTCACATGGGACCATGTAATCAGCACATGACAAGCCTTGGTGTTTATTAATAAATGAGAGCTAAATTCCGTTTGAGGCTCTCTGCGTAGTATCAATAGAAAATAAAACACCCTTAGATAGATATACGTTACCACCTTGGTAGCCGTCGTATGGAATGCAGATCTTTATTCACAGCTGGTCAGATTGTGCGCGCTGTTCAGTTACCCCGTTGTGGCGCTGTCTGGTATGACATCAATTTCCACTATAAAGTCCAGTATAGAACAAGGGACTGGTTCAGCGCGCGGGTATGATCGACATCAAACATCCTTCAAGGATTGTGAGTAGTTTTGACCATCCTGCATATTCCTCGCTGCAGTCGTTTTTAAATTTTGGCGTCTGCTGCCGCTATCCCTCCGTCCTCCACACGAGCTAGGGTTAGATTTAAGGTTAGGGTTAGAGTTAGAATAGCGTTAGGGTTAGAAGGTGGTTAGGGTTGGAGTTAGAATAGGGTTAAGGTTAGGGTTAGAGTTGGGGTTAGGGTTAGTGTTAGGGTTGGGGTTAGATTTAGGGTTAGGGTTAGAGTTTGGGTTAGGGTTAGGGTTGGGGTTAGAGTTAGGGTTGGGGTTAGGGTTAGGGTTATGTCTGTTGGAGTTAGAATAGGGTTTAGGTTGGGGTTAGAGTTGGGGTTAGGGTAAGAGTTGGGGTTAGGGTTAGAGTTAGGGTTGGGGTTAGAGTTAGGGTTAGAGTTAGATTTAGGGTTGGGGTTAGAGTTAGGGTTAGAGTTGGGGTTAGGGTTGGATTTAGTGTTGGGATTAGGGTTAGAGTTGGGGTTAGGGTTAAGGTTAAAGTTAGGGTTAGAGTTAGAATAGGGTTAGGGTTAGAATGTGTTTAGGGTTGGAGTTAGAATAGGGTTAGGGTTAGAGTTAAGGTTAAAGTTACGGGTTAGAGTTAGGGTTAGAATGTGGTTAGGGTTAGTGTTAGAGTTGGGGTTGGGGTTAGAGTTTGGGTTAGGGTTAGAGTTTGGGTTAGGTTTAGGGTTAGGGTTGGGGTTAGAGTTAGAGTTGGGGTTAGAGTTGGGGTTAGTGTTAGGGTTGGGGTTAGAGTTAGGGTTGGGGTTAGAGTTAGGGTTAGAGTTGGGGATAGGGTAAGAGTTAGTGTTGGTGTTAGGGTTAGAGTTAGGGTTAGGGTTAGAGTTGGGGTTAGGGTTGGGGTTAGGGTTGGGGTTAGGGTTAGAGTTGGGTTTAGAGTTGGGGTTGGGTTAGGGTTGGGGTTAGGGTTAGAGTTGGGGTTAGGGTTAGAGTTAGTTTTGGGATGAGGGTTAGAGTTGGGGTTAGGGTTAGAGTTAAGGTTGGGGTTAGGGTTAGATTTAAGGTTAGGGTTAGAGTTAGAATAGCGGTAGGGTTAGAAGGTGGTTAGGGTTGGAGTTAGAATAGGGTTAAGGTTAGGGTTAGTGTTAGGGTTGGGGTTAGAGTTAGGGTTGGGGTTAGAGTTAGGGTTAGAGTTGGGGATAGGGTAAGAGTTAGTGTTGGGATTAGGGTTAGAGTTGGGGTTAGGGTTAGAGTTAGGGTTGGGGTTAGGGTTAGGGTTAGATTTAAGGTTAGGGTTAGAGTTAGAATAGCGTTAGGGTTAGAAGGTGGTTAGGGTGGGAGTTAGAATAGGGTTAAGGTTAGGGTTAGGGTTAGTGTTAGGGTTGGGGTTAGAGTTAGGGTTGGGGTTAGAGTTAGGGTTAGAGTTGGGGATAGGGTAAGAGTTAGTGTTGGGATTAGGGTTAGAGTTGGGGTTAGGGTTAGAGTTAGGGTTGGGGTTAGGGTTAGATTTAAGGTTAGGGTTAGAGTTAGAATAGCGTTAGGGTTAGAAGGTGGTTAGGGTTGGAGTTAGAATAGGGTTAAGGTTAGGGTTAGAGTTGGGGTTAGGGTTAGTGTTAGGGTTAGGGTTAGAGTTAGGGTTAGAGTTAGAGTTTGGGTTAGGGTTAGAGTTAGGGTTGGGTTTAGAGTTAGGGTTGGGGTTAGGGCTAGAGTTAGGGTTGGGGTTAGAGTTAGGGTTGGGGGTTAGAGTTTGGGTTAGGGTTAGAGTTTGGGTTAGGGTTAGAGTTAGGTTTGGGGTTAGAGTTTGAGTTGGGGTTAGAGTTAGGGTTAGAGTTAGGGTTAGGGTTATGTCTGTTGGAGTTAGAATAGGGTTAAGGTTAGGGTTAGATTTGGGGTTAGGGTAAGAGTTGGGGTTAGGGTTAGAGTTAGGGTTGGGGTTAGGGTTAGGTTTAGGGTTAGAGTTAGATTTAGGGTTGGGGTTAGAGTTGGGGTTAGGGTTAGATTTAGTGTTGGGATTAGGGTTAGAGTTGGGGTTAGGGTTAGAGTTAGGGTTGGGGTTAGGGTTAGATTTAAGGTTAGGGTTAGAGTTAGAATAGCGTTAGGGTTAGAAGGTGGTTAGGGTTGGAGTTAGAATAGGGTTAAGGTTAGGGTTAGAGTTGGGGTTAGGGTTAGTGTTAGGGTTAGGGTTAGAGTTAGGGTTAGAGTTAGAGTTTGGGTTAGGGTTAGAGTTAGGGTTGGGTTTAGAGTTAGGGTTGGGGTTAGGGCTAGAGTTAGGGTTGGGTTTAGAGTTAGAGTTGGGGTTAGGGTAAGAGTTGGGGTTTGGGTTAGAGTTAGGGTTGGGGTTAGGGTTGAGGTTAGGGTAAGAGTTAGTGTTGGGATTAGGGTTAGAGTTGGGGTTAGGGTTAGAGTTAGGGTTAGGGTTAGTTTTAGATTTAAGGTTAGGGTTAGAGTTAGAATAGCGTTAGGGTTAGAAGGTGGTTAGGGTTGGAGTTAGAATAGGGTTAAGGTTAGGGTTAGAGTTGGGGTTAGGGTTAGTGTTAGGGTTGGGGTTAGATTTAGGGTTAGGGTTAGAGTTTGGGTTAGGGTTAGAGTTAGGGTTGGGGTTAGAGTTAGGGTTGGGGTTAGGGTTAGGGTTATGTCTGTTGGAGTTAGAATAGGGTTAAGGTTGGGGTTAGAGTTGGGGTTAGGGTAAGAGTTGGGGGTTAGGGTTAGAGTTAGGGTTGGGGTTAGGGTTAGAGTTAGGGTTGGGGTTAGAGTTAGGGTTACAGTTAGATTTAGGGTTGGGGTTAGAGTTGGGGTTAGGGTTGGATTTAGTGTTGGGATTAGGGTTAGAGTTGGGGTTAGGGTTAGAGTTAGGGTTGGGGTTAGGGTTAGATTTAGGGTTAGGGTTAGAGTTAGAATAGCGTTAGGGTTAGAAGGTGGTTAGGGTTGGAGTTAGAATAGGGTTAAGGTTAGGGTTAGAGTTGGGGTTAGGGTTAGGGTTAGAGTTAGGGTTAGAGTTTGGGTTAGGGTTAGAGTTAGGGTTGGGTTTAGAGTTAGTGATGGGGTTAGGGTAAGAGTTGGGGTTTGGGTTAGAGTTAGGGTTAGAGTTAGAGTTAGAGTTGGGGTTAGGGTTAGAGTTAGAGTTGGGGTTAGTGTTGGGGTTATGGTTAGAGTTAGGGTTGGGGTTAGAGTTAGGGTTAAGATTAGATTTGGTTGGGGTTAGAGTTAGAATAGTGTTAGGGTTAGGGTTAGAGTTAAGGTTAGAGTTAGAATAGGGTTTGGGTTAGAATGTGTTTAGGGTTGGAGTTAGAATAGGGTTAGGGTTAGAGTTAAGGTTAAAGTTACGGGTTAGGGTTAGAATGTGGTTAGGGTTAGTGTTAGAGTTGGGGTTAGGTTTAGGGTTAGGGTTAGAGTTAGGGTTGGGGTAAGAGTTGGGGTTAGGGTTAGAGTTAGGGTTGGGGTTAGGGTAAGCGTTGGGGTTAGGGTTTGGGTTAGGGTTAGAGTTGGGTTTAGGGTTAGAGTTGGGGCTAGAGTTAGGGTAGGGTTGGGGTTGGGGTTAGAGTTGGGGTTAGGGTTAGAGTTGGGGTTAGGGTTAGAGTTAGGGTTGGGGTTAGAGTTAGGGTTGGGGTTAGAGTTAGTGTTGGGATTAGGGTTAGAGTTGGGGTTAGAGTTAGGGTTGGGGTTAGGGCTAGATTTAAGGTTAGGGTTAGAGTTAGAATAGCGTTAGGGTTAGAAGGTGGTTAGGGTTGGAGTTAGAATAGGGTTAAGGTTAGTGTTAGAGTTAGGGTTAGGGTAAGAGTTGGGGTTTGGGTTAGAGTTAGGGTTGGGGTTAGGGTTAGGGTTAGGCTTGGGGTTAGAGTTGGGGTTATGGTTAGGGTTGGGGTTAGAGTTAAGGTTAAAGTTAGGGTTAGTGTTAGAATAGGGTTAGGGTTAGAATGTGTTTAGGGTTGGAATTAGAATAGGGTTAGAGTTAAGGTTAAAGTTAGGGTTAGAATGTGGTTAGGGTTAGTGTTAGAGTTGGGGTTAGGTTTAGGGTTAGGGTTAGAGTTAGGGTTGGGGTTAGAGTTGGGGTTGGGGTTAGAGTTGGGGTTAGGGTTAGAGTTGGGTTTGGGTTAAAGTTAGGGTTGGGGTTAGAGTTAGGGTTGGGGTTAGGGTTAGAGTTAGTGTTGGGATTAGGGTTAGAGTTGGGGTTAGGGTTAGAGTTAGGGTTGGGGTTAGGGTTAGATTTAAGGTTAGGGTTAGAGTTAGAATAGCGTTAGGGTTAGAAGGTGGTTAGGGTTGGAGTTAGAATAGGGTTAAGGTTAGTGTTAGAGTTAGGGTTAGGGTTAGTGTTGGGATTAGAGTTAGGGTTGGGGCTGGGATTAGAGTTGGGGTTAGGGTTAGAGTTGGGGTTAGGGTTAAAGTTAGGGTTGGGGTTAGAGTTAGGGTTGGGGTTAGGGTTAGAGTTAGTGTTGGGATTAGGGTTAGAGTTGGGGTTAGAGTTAGGGTTGGGGTTAGGGTTAGATTTAAGGTTAGGGTTAGAGTTAGAATAGCGTTAGGGTTAGAAGGTGGTTAGGGTTGGAGTTAGAATAGGGTTATTGTTAGTGTTAGAGTTAGGGTTAGGGTTAGTGTTGGGATTAGAGTTAGGGTTGGGGTTAGAGTTTGGGTTAGAGTTTGGGTTAGGGTTAGAGTTGGGGTTAGAGTTAGGGTTGGGGTTAGGGTTAGAGTTGGGGTTAGAGTTAGGGTTAGGGTTAGAGTTAGTGTTGGGATTAGGGTTAGAGTTGGGGTTAGGGTTAGAGTTAGAATAGCGTTAGGGTTAGAAGGTGGTTAGGGTTGGAGTTAGAATAGGGTTAAGGTTAGGGTTAGAGTTGGGGTTGGGGTTAGAGTTAGGGTTGGGGTTAGAGTTTGGGTTAGGGTTAGAGTTTGGGTTAAAGGTTAGAGTTGGGGTTAGAGTTAGGGTTGGGGTTAGGGTTATGTCTGTTGGAATTAGAATAGGGTTAACGTTAGGGTTAGAGTTGGGGTTGGGGTTATAGTTAGGGTTGGGGTTAGAGTTAGGGTTGGGGTTAGAGTTGGGGTTAGGGTTAGAGTTAGGGTTGGGGTTAGAGTTAGGGTTAAGGTTAAATTTGGTTAGGGTTAGAGTTAGAATAGTGTTAGGGTTAGAGTTAAGGTTAAAGTTAGGGTTAGAGTTAGAATAGGGTTAGGGTTAGAATGTGTTTAGGGTTGGAGTTAGAATAGGGTTAGGGTTAGAGTTAAGGTTAAAGTTACGGTTAGAGTTAGGGTTAGAATGTGGTTAGGGTTAGTGTTAGAATAGGGTTAGGGTTAGAGTTAGGTTTGGGGTTAGAATGGGGTTAGGGTTGGGGTTAGAATGGGGTTAGGGTTAGAATTAGGGTTGGGGTTAGAGTTGGGGTTAGGGTTAGAGTTCGGGTTAGGGTTAGGATTAGAGTTAGGGTTAGAGTTAGGGTTGGGTTAGGGTTAGGGTTAGAGTTGGGGTTAGAGTTGGGGTAAGGGTTAGAGTTGGAGTTAGGGTTAGAATGGGGTTAAGTTTAGAATTAGGGTTAGGGATGGGGTTAAGGTTAGAGTTAGGGTCGGGGTTAGAGTTGGGGTTAGGGTTAGAGTTGGGGTTAGGGTTATAGTTAGAGTTGGGGTTAGGGTTAGAGTTAAGGTTGGGGTTAGGGTTAGAGTTGGGGTTAGGGTTAGAGTTGGAGTTAGAGTTGGGGTTAGGGTTAGAGTTGGAGTTAGGGTTAGAATGGGGTTAAGGTTAGAGTTAGGGTCGGGGTTAGAGTTGGGGTTAGAGTTGGGGTTAGGGTTAGAGTTAGATTGGACCCCACACATAACGCTGTACGAGTGGAAGCTCTAAGATCCCTTTTTCTGGTTAGACATTTGCAGTCCATCCATCCTGGTACTTCATGGCACTAAACATTGGGGGGGAGGGGTCATCGTAAAGCCGGAGTTTCCACTTCTTTGTAGAGTTTATTAAAAGTCATCCGCTACAAAAAGCGTATCCTCTGACTACTAATAAACAAACCCTCACTTGTGCCGCGGTCCAGCGATGCGGCCGCCCCCCCCCCCCCCGAAGCCTCGCTCCTCTCCCCCTCCTCTTCGCGGTGCCGGCATTGGTAGCGTGGGCACCTCGGCTGTGACAGCTTGTGACTTTACAGCCGTGTGCGCAGTGCGCATGCGCGAGTCACGCTGCGCTCTCTTAGTAGCCAGGCAAGTAAGTTTGCCTCCATTTACTTTGTTCCCAAACATTTCCTGTAATTACAGGATCCTCAGCAAACCATAAATTCCTCCACCAGCATAAAGAAGGAAGTGATCTGTGCAAGTGGCGTCCTCCCCTGTAATTCACATGTCCCCGCCCCCCGCCGCCGCCGATCGCTAAGTATTCTTTGTCGCCATGTACATCCCAGCCAATTACAAGAGTTGTGTGTGATGTGAACGGCCTAAATACAGGTTTACTCTGCGAGGAAAAAAAGAAACACTCCATTACTGCGGCCAAAGCTTTTATCTCCGGATGAAAGAGAACATGACAGAAGGCGGAATGTTTACAGGGAAAGGAACGTTTTCTACAAAATTGCTGCTAACATTTTTTTTAACCCCCCCCCCCCCCCAGACAGGATTCCTGGTGACAACACTAATGTACCTGTTATGGGGAGTTTGGGTATCGACGTTTATGGGGTGAACTGGAGCCACTAGATGACTCAGGATATTCTGGGATCACGGGAGAACTAGAGCCACTAGATGACTCGGGATACTCCAGGATGATGGGGCGAGGTAGAGCTACTAGGTAGGTGACTCAGGATACTCCGGGGTGACGGGGCGAACTGGAGCCACTAGATGACTCAGGATTCTCTGGGGTCACGGGGCGAACTGGAGCCACTAGATGACTCAGGATACTCTGGTATCAAGAGATGAACTGGAGCCACTAGATGACTCAGGATATTCTGGGATGACGGGTGAACTAGAGTCACTAGATGACTTGGGATACTCCAGGATGACGGGGCGAGTTAGAGCTACTAGGTAACTCAGGATACTCCTGGGTGACGGGGCGAACTGGAGCCACTAGATGACTCAGGATTCTCTGGGGCCACGGGGCAAATTGGAGCCACTATGACTCAGGATACTCTGGGGTCACAGGGCAAATTGGAGCCACTATGACTCAGGATACTCTGGGGTCACGGAGCGAACTGGAGCCACTAGATGACTCATGATACTCCGGGATCAAGAGACGAACTGGAGCCACTAGATGACTCAGGATACTCCGGGATCACGGGTGAACTGGAGCCACTAGATGCCTCAGGATTAGGGATGAGCTTCGAGTTCGAGTCGAACTCATGTTCGACTCGAACATTGCCTGTTCGCCTGTTCGGCGAACAATGAACAATTAGGGGTGTTCGCGGCCCCCCCCTCTCCTGAACCGCACCAGGCCACATGCCTTCAACATGGGGAGGAAGTCCCCATGTTGATGGGGACAAGGGCCTCATCCCCACAACCCTGGCCGGTGGTTGTGGGGGTCTGCGGCGGGGGGCTTATCAGAATCTGGAAGACCCCTTTAACAAAGGGGACCCCCAGATCCTGCCTCCCTACACTGTACCCCTACCATTTCACGAAGGAAGTGTAAATAGTTAAAAAAAAAAGATTCTGATAAGCCCCCCGCCCGCAGACCCCCACAACCACCGGTCAGGGTTGTGGGGATGAGGCCCTTGTCCCCATCAACATGGGGACATCCTCTCCATGTTGAGGGCATGTGGCCTGGTGCGGTTCAGGAGAGGGGGGGCCGCACTCTGTCCCCCCCTCTTTTCTGCGCCCGGCCAGGTTAACGTGCTTGGATAAGGGTCTGGTGTGTATTTTTGGGGGAACTCTACGCCATTTTTTTTTTAAATTGACGGCGGGGTTCCCCTTAATATCCATATCAGACCTGAAGGGCCTGTTAATGGAATTTGGGGGGACCCCCATGCTTTTTTTTTATTTTTATGAATGAATTCTCTCTGAATTGCCGGAGCCGACAATTCATTATAGCCGCAAAGCCGGTTTTAAATGACCTTTTTTTCTTTCAAAAATGACACTTTGTGCAGGGGCAGTTCTATGTACGGGAAACATGCGCTTTTTCACAGGCATACTATACACCCCTCCTAGGTACGAAATTTAAAGGAATATTACACTTTTATTGTTTCACTTTTAGCATTAATAAATTCACTGCTCCCGAAAAAAAACGTCAGTTTTTTAAAACTTTTATTTGCATTGATACATGTCCCCTGGGGCAGGACCCGGGTCCCCAAACACTCCCCTGGGGCAGGACCCGGGTCCCCAAACACCTTTTAGGACAATAACTTCCATATAAGCCTCTAAAATTAGTACTTTAGATTTCAAACGTTCGAGTCCCATAGACTTTAACAGGGTTCTAAAGTTCACACAAACTTTTGGTGTGTTCGCAAGTTCTGGTGCGAACCAAACAGGGGGGTTTTCGGCTCATCCCTGCTCAGGATACTCCGGGTTCAAGAGATGAACTGGAGCCACTAGATGACTCAGGATATTCTGGGATCACGGGTGAACTAGAGTCAGTAGATGACTCAGAATACTCCGGAATGACGGGACGAGTTAGAGCAACTAGGTGACTCAGGATACTCCGGAATGACGGGACGAGTTAGAGCCACTAGATGACTCAGGATACTCTGGGGTCCCGGGACGAACTGAAGCCACCAGATGACTCAGGATACTCCGGGATACCGGGACGAACTGGAGCCACCAGATGACTCAGGATACTCCGGGATACCGGGACGAACTGGAGCCACCAGATGACTCAGGATACTCCGGGATCCCGGGACGAACTGAAGCCACCAGATGACTCAGGATACTCCGGGATCCCGGGACGAACTGGAGCCACCAGATGACTCAGGATACTCCGGGATCCCGGGACGAACTGAAGCCACCAGATGACTCAGGATCAGAGCTTTTTTTCTCAGAAAATAGGTGCAGGAACTCAACCACGACCTGTTCAGATTTCACAAACAGTAGAAGGGTCTTAAAGGGGCATTAAATAACAGAATTGCATTACATACAGTGTGCAGAGTTCAGGGGGTTACAAAACAGTCACTTGTAAATACAGAAACCAGACTTCTGTGTTCACAAGTGATTGTGGTGAGCGGGCACCAAAGGGTCTGAGCCAAAGGTGGTGGAACTGAGTTCCCCCAAGTTCCCCCAGAAAAAAAGCCCTGCTCAGGATACTCCGGGATCCCGGGACGAACTGGAGCCACCAGATGACTCAGGATACTCCGGGATCCCGGGACGAACTGAAGCCACCAGATGACTCAGGATACTCCGGGATCCCGGGACGAACTGGAGCCACCAGATGACTCAGGATACTCCGGGATACCGGGACGAACTGAAGCCACCAGATGACTCAGGATACTCCGGGATCCCGGGACGAACTGAAGCCACCAGATGACTCAGGATACTCCGGGATACCGGGACGAACTGGAGCCACCAGATGACTCAGGATACTCCGGGATCCCGGGACGAACTGGAGCCACCAGATGACTCAGGATACTCTGGGATACCGGGACGAACTGGAGCCACCAGATGACTCAGGATACTCCGGGATCCCGGGACGAACTGGAGCCACCAGATGACTCAGGATACTCCGGGATACCGGGACGAACTGGAGCCACCAGATGACTCAGGATACTCCGAGATCCCGGGACGAACTGAAGCCACCAGATGACTCAGGATACTCTGGGGTCACGGGGTGAACTGGAACCACTAGATGACTCAGGATACTCCGGGATCACGGGGCAACCTATCTATTCTGTTCAGTTTTACTCTAATATATGCTATTCTTTTATTTTCTATTCTAGCATATTCTTTTATATTCCTTTATTTTCTATTCTATTTAGTTCTCTTCCGAAGTTCAAATTCGATTAGAAAAAGATTCAAATTTGATTTGAAAAACTATTCGAATTTCATCCAAAATTTTGTTTTGTTTATATAAATTTGTTACCAATGTAATTTAGAGATTCGGATACCGGCGAATTTTCGATCAACGTAAAGTTTAGTCTGAATCTCAATTCGGGGACGAAACGCGTAGGTCTAGTCCTATGACAGGAAGTGATGGGAAATCTCTCCAACAGGAACACAGACATATCCTAGTAAGGGGGAGGAGTCAGAAGCTCCACCCATTCCTGTCCTAATGAAAACCCACTCCATTTCCTGTGCAGGTGTCGCAGGCACAGGAAGGGAGAAAAACGCTCCAATCAGGGTCACAGCCAAAAAATAAAACCTTGACCAAGATTGGTGAATGTTCAGCCAAAACACCGGGGGGGGGGGGGGGGGGGGATATTTCCTTCAAAAGTTACACTTCCTTTTATCGCATTATATTTCTGATATGTTTTTTTGGAATCTCAGGTTACGATCGGTTGTAAGGAAATATAACCCCCCGCCGGTGACTCATCGCGCTATTGTACAGCCGAGGGATTATCGAACGTATCTCCACCGCCAACCCATCCCCCTCCCGCCGAGCTCGTCTCTGAAGGACGCCGGAGAGCCGAAAAGATTTGACACCTTTTGTAAAGGAAGATCCTCAGGGGTGCCGGGAGATAAAAATACTTCTTTTGATTCCCCCGATCAGCTGCGGCGGGTGGAGGGACGAAAACGCTTATCGCCTATCACACAGGCGAGGCTTCCTGGAATTTCATTGGCTAGTGGATTTGGCCCCCCCCCCCCCGCCCCCCGCAGGGTGACTGGCTCAGTGTTCTCTGTACAGCGCTGCAGTATATGTCAGAGCTATGTAAATGTATATTAATAATAGTGTGTGACTGTGGGGGGGGGGGGGGGGGGGGACGTTAGAGCGTAAACTCCTCTGTACAGTGACTGATGTGACTGGGGGGGAGAGTGGGAGGGGACATTAGAGTGTAAGCTCCTCTGTACAGAGACTGATGTAAAAAACAGAGACTGGGGGGGGAGAGTGGGAGGGGACATTAGAGTGTAAGCTCCTCTGTACAGAGACTGATGTGACTGGGGGGGAGGGGGGTGAGGGGGGGAGAGTGGGAGGGGACATTAGAGTGTAAGCTCCTCTGTACAGAGACTGATGTGACTGGGGGGGAGAGTGGGAGGGGACATTAGAGTGTAAGCTCCTCTGTACAGAGACTGATGTGACTGGGGGGGAGAGCGGGAGGGGACATTAGAGTGTAAGCTCCTCTGTACAGAGGCTGATGTGACTGTGGGGGGCTGGGGACATTAGAGTGTAAGCTCCTCTGTACAGAGACTGATGTTACTGTGGACGGGGGGAGGGGACATTAGAGTGTAAGCTCCTCTGTACAGAGACTGATGTGACTGTGGGGAGGAGGGGACATTAGAGTGTAAGCTCCTCTGTACAGAGACTGATGTGACTGTGGGGAGGAGGGGACATTAGAGTGTAAGCTCCTCTGTACAGAGACTGATGTGACTGGGGGGAGGGGACATTAGAGTGTAAGCTCCTCTGTACAGAGACTGATGTGACTGTGGACGGGGGGGAGGGGACATTAGAGTGTAAGCTCCTTTGTACAGAGACTGATGTGACTGTGGGGAGGAGGGGACATTAGAGTGTAAGCTCCTCTGTACAGAGACTGATGTGACTGTGGGGAGGAGGGGACATTAGAGTGTAAGCTCCTCTGTACAGAGACTGATGTGACTGTGGGGGAGGGGACATTAGAGTGTAAGCTCCTCTGTACAGAGACTGATGTGACTGTGGGGGGGAGGGGACATTAGAGTGTAAGCTCCTCTGTACAGAGACTGATGTGACTGTGGGGGGGAGGGGACATTAGAGTGTAAGCTCCTCTGTACAGAGACTGATGTGACTGGGGGGAGGGGACATTAGAGTGTAAGCTCCTCTGTACAGAGACTGATGTGACTGTGGACGGGGGGAGGGGACATTAGAGTGTAAGCTCCTTTGTACAGAGACTGATGTGACTGTGGGGAGGAGGGGACATTAGAGTGTAAGCTCCTCTGTACAGAGACTGATGTGACTGGGGGGAGGGGACATTAGAGTGTAAGCTCCTCTGTACAGAGACTGATGTGACTGCGTGGGGGAGGGGACATTAGAGTGTAAGCTCCTCTGTACAGAGACTGATGTGACTGTGTGGGGGGGAGGGGACATTAGAGTGTAAGCTCCTCTGTACAGAGACTGATGTGACTGTGGAGGGGGGGACATTAGAGTGTAAGCTCCTCTGTACAGAGACTGATGTGACTGGGGGGAGGGTACATTAGAGTGTAAGCTCCTCTGTACAGAGACTGATGTGACTGTGTGGGGGGGGAGGGGACATTAGAGTGTAAGCTCCTCTGTACAGAGACTGATGTGACTGTGGGGAGGAGGGGACATTAGAGTGTAAGCTCCTCTGTACAGAGACTGATGTGACTGTGGGGGAGGGGACATTAGAGTGTAAGCTCCTCTGTACACTGCGTGGGGGGAGACTGTAATGTGACTGTGTGGGGGGAGGGGACATTAGAGTGTAAGCTCCTCTGTACAGAGACTGATGTGGAGGGGGGGGACTGTGTGGGGGGGACTGGGGGGGGGACATTAGAGTGTAAGCTCCTCTGTACACTGTGTGGGGGGGAGACTGATGTGACTGTGGACTGTGGGGAGGGGGGACATTAGAGTGTAAGCTCCTCTGTACAGAGACTGATGTGGGGGGGGGGGACTGGGGGGATGTGGGGTGGGGGGAGGGGACATTAGAGTGTAAGCTCCTCTGTACAGAGACTGATGTGACTGTGTGGGGGGAGGGGACATTAGAGTGTAAGCTCCTCTGTACAGAGACTGATGTGACTGATGTGGGGGGGGGGACATTAGAGTGTAAGCTCCTCTGTACAGAGACTGATGTGACTGTGTGGGGGGAGGGGACATTAGAGTGTAAGCTCCTCTGTACAGAGACTGATGTGTGACATTAGAGTGTAAGCTCCTCTGGGGGGAGGGGACATTAGAGTGTAAGCTCCTCTGTACAGAGACTGATGTGACTGTGGGGGGAGGGGACTGTGTAAGGGGGATGTGCCTGTGGGGGGGGGGGACATTAGAGTGTAAGCTCCTCTGTACAGAGACTGATGTGACTGTGGGGGGGGGAGGGGACATTAGAGTGTAAGCTCCTCTGTACAGAGACTGATGTGACTGTGGGGGGAGGGGACATTAGAGTGTAAGCTCCTCTGTACAGAGACTGATGTGACTGTGGGGGGGAGGGGACATTAGAGCTCCTCTGTACAGAGACTGAGCTCCTCTGTACAGAGACTGATGTGCTCTATGTGACTGTGGGGGGGAGGGGACATTAGAGTGTAAGCTCCTCTGTACAGAGACTGATGTGCCTGTGGGGGGAGGGGACATTAGAGTGTAAGCTCCTCTGTACAGAGACTGATGTGACTGTGGACGGGGGGAGGGGACATTAGAGCTCCTCTGTCACAGACATACTGATGTGCTGGGGGGGGAGGGGACATTAGAGTGTAAGCTTTGTACAGAGACTGATGTGATGTGGGGGGGAAGGGGACATTAGAGTGTGCTCCTCTGTACAGGACTGAGGACTGTGGGGGGGGGGACATTAGAGTGTAAGCTCCTAACAGAGACTGATGTACTGTGACGGGGGGAGGGGACATTGTAAAGAGTGAGCTCCTTTGTACAGAGAGACTGATGTGTGGGGAGGAGGGGACATTAGAGTGTAAGCTCCTCTGTACAGAGACTGATGTGACTGTGGGGGAGGGGACATTAGAGTGTAAGCTCCTCTGTACAGAGACTGATGTGACTGTGGGGGGAGGGGACATTAGAAGTGAGCTCCCTGTACAGAGACTGATGTGTGGGGGGGAGGGGACATTAGAGTGTAAGCTCCTCTGTACAGAGACTGATGTGACTGTGTGGGGGAGGGGACATTAGAGTGTAAGCTCCTCTGTACAGAGACTGATGAGACTGTGGGGGGGAGGGGACATTAGAGTGTAAGCTCCTCTGTACAGAGACTGATGTGATTGGCTCAGTGTTCTCTGTACATCGCTGCGGTATATGTCGGCACTCTATAAATGTATAATAATAATAGTGAGTGACTGTGGAGAACACGGACAGCGGCTCGTATTTTCCGTAGTAATAATGCGTAGCGGGATCCCTCCCATAAATTAGAGATGGTTATGGCGGTATTACACGGCGTTCCCGGGCGGGTAATCGCAGCTTAATGGGTTTTGCTCTTCAATTTTATTGCGCTGTTAGAAGAAAGTATTAGCGCCCCCCCCTCCCTCCTCCTCCTCGCCGCCGCCGATCTGCGATGTGTGACCCCCCCCGCTGACAATTATCCGGCTGAGGGGGGCTCTGTACGAAGGTTGCGCGTTGGGTGGGAAATGGGGGGGTGGGGGGGGGGCGATAACACTTTTGCTTTTAATCTCTCGGCTCAGAGGATTCGTAACAACCTGAACTGAAAAATCAATCCCGCTAATGGAGTTTGCCGGAGAAACTTGTCAGCGATTATTAATGGAGACGTGTAAACCTTTTGTCTTTCCCAATGACGCTTCCTGGCGGCAAACCGTCCTGAGCGATTCTGAATTCATTTACGGGAATCCACCGACTCGCTTTAAAGAGATCCGACCCGTGACATTGGCTGCCTGTGCATTTGGTGACTTTGCGGGGGGGGGGCGGGGGGTGGTACTGCAGCTGGGAGTTGATTTGATCCTGAATCGCCACAAAACGCGGGACGCGCTTGCCAACCCTGCTACTTTTCAATGGCACCCCGAACGGGACGTGATTTTGTAAAATCGCACAAACAGGAGGGCGGGACGCCTGTCACCCAAAGGCTCCATTCACACCTGAGTAATCTGATTGGGGGCAGTATCACAGCGATTCTGCCCACGATTCGAAATCACCACGATTCTGGCCACAACTCAAAATCGCCATGATTCTGCCCACGATTGAAAATCGCCACGACTCTGCCCATGACTCAAAATTGCCATGAATCTGCCCACGATTCGAAAGAGCCAGGATTCTGACCACGATTCAAGATCACCAAGATTCTGCCCATGACTCAAAATCGCCATGATTCTGCCCACGATTCGAAACCGCCACAATTCTGCTCACGAATTGAAATCGCCATGATTCTGCCCACAATTTGAAATCGATGCGATTCTGTACACGATTCAAAATCGCGCCAGTTCTGCACGCGATTCGAAATCACCACGATTCTGCCAACGACTCAAAATCGCTGTGATTCTGCCCACGATTTAAAACCGCCACAATTCTGCCCACGATTCAAAATCGTCACGACTCTGCCCACTATTTAAAATCGTCACGACTCAAAATCGCCATGATTCTGCCCACGATTTCTAAATCGCCACGACTCTGCCTACGACTCAGAGTTGCCACGATTCTGCCCACGATTCGAGATCACCACAATTCTGCCCACGACTCAAAATCGCCATGATTCTGCCCACGATTCGAAACCGCCACAATTCTGCTCACGAATTGAAATCGCCATGATTCTGCCCACAATTTGAAATCGATGCGATTCTGTACACGATTCAAAATCGCGCCAGTTCTGCACACGATTCGAAATCACCACGATTCTGCCAACGACTCAAAATCGCTGTGATTCTGCCCACGATTTAAAACCGCCACAATTCTGCCCACGTTTTAAAATCGTCACGACTCTGCCCACTATTTAAAATCGTCACGACTCAAAATCGCCATGATTCTGCCCACGATTTCTAAATCGCCACGACTCTGCCTACGACTCAGAGTTGCCACGATTCTGCCCACGATTCGAGATCACCACAATTCTGCCCACGACTCAAAATCGCCATGATTCTGCCCACAATTCGAAACCGCTACAATTCTGCCCACAATTCGAAATCAACAGGATTCTACCCACAATTCAAAATCGCGCCAATTCTGCACACGATTCAAAACCACCACGATTCTCCTCACGACTCAAAATCGCTGTGATTCTGTCCACAATTCAAAATCGTTGCAACTCTTCACAGGATTCGAAACCACCGCGATTCGAAATTGCCACAATTCAAAACCATCACGATTTGAAATCGCTACAATTCGAAATCACCACGATTCTGCCCACGACTCAAAATTGCCATGATTCTGCCCACGATTCAAAATTGCCACAATTTTGCCCACGATTCGAGATCGCAAGAAAAATCGCGAAACGCTTGTGTAATGCCATTTCTTCTTTAATAGCACCCTAATCACGTCGTGATTTTTCTGAAAATTGACGCCTGTTGAATCGCGGTAAAATCACGCAAACAGGATCGCGGGACGCCTGTCACCCAAAGGCTCCATTCCACACTTGAGAGATCCGAATTGCAGGCAGAAACGCTGCGATTCTGCCCACGATTTGAAATCGCTGCGATTCTGCCCGTGATTCGAAATCACGGCAAATCGCGGGACGCATGTGGAATTCCGTCACTTCTTAATAGCACCTTAATCGCGGCATGATTTTGTCCCCCGACGCACCGCAGTAAAATCGTGACAACAGAATTGCGGTGACCCCTGTCGCCCAAAAGAAGTACAAGAACTTATTTTGGGGCGAGGGGCATCCCGTGATTTTGTTTGCCTCTGATTTTACCGCGATCTGCCCACGATTTGAAATCACTACGATTCTAAATCGCCACGATTCTTCACATTATTAGAAATCGCCCATGATTTTGCCCGCAATTTGAGATCATCACGATTCTGGCCACGACTCAAAATCGACATGATTCTGCCCACGATTCGAAATCGCTGTGATTCTGCCCATGATTCGAAACCTCCACAATTCTGCCCACGATTCTAAATCGCCACGACTCTGCCCACGATTCGAAATCGCCGCGATTCTGCCTAGGATTCAAAATCACCATGTTTCTGCCCACGATTCGAAATCGTCGCGATTCTGCCTATGATTCGAAATTACCAGGACTCTGCCCACGTTTCGAAATCGCCACGACTCTGCCCACGATTCAAAATTGCCACGACTCTGCCCACGATTCAAAATCGCTGTGATTCTGCCCATGATTCGAAACTGCCACAATCCTGCCCATGAATCGAAATCACTGTGATCCTGCCCACTATTCGAAAACCGCCACAATTCTGCCCACAATTCTAAATCGCCTCGACTCTGCCCACGATTATAAATTGTTGCGATTCTGCCTACGATTCGAAACCGCCACGATTCTGCCCACAATTCGAAATCGTCACGACTCTGCCCACAATTCGAAATCACTGTGAGCCTGCCCACAATTCGAAAACCGCCACAATTCTGCCCACAATTCTAAAGCGCCACGACTCTGCCCACGATTCCAAATCGTTGCGATTCTGCCTACGATTCTAAATCGCCATGACTCTGCCCACAATTCGAAATCTCTGTGATTCTGCCCGCGATTCGAAACTGCCACGATTCTACACCAGGATTCTAAATCAATGCGATTCTGCCCACAGTGGGAGGCCCTGTGTGCCAGGAGCCTATAGGTCAGAGAGTCTTGTAGACAAGTTCGTGTCCTAGGCGGGAGAAAAAAGTGATGATGTCATATTGTGAAAATGAGGAGGTTATAATGTGAAGATGACAATATCATTTTGTGAAAAATTATGATGTCACAATGTGAAAATGATGCTGTAATGTGAAGATGATGTCATATTGTGAAGATGATGATGTCATAATGTAGAAAATTGTCATTTTCACTTAGAGAGGTGTACTGACTTTTGTTGCCAGAGGGTTTAGACATTAACCACTTAAGCCCCGGACCATATTGCTGCTCAATGACCGGGCCCCTTTTTGCGGTTCGGCGCTGCGTCGCTTTAACTGACAATTGCGCGGTCGTGCGACTTGGTTCCCAAACAAAATTGGCGTCCTTTTCTTCCCACAAATAGAGCTTTCTTTTGGTGGTATTTTATCACCTCTGCGGTTTTTAGTTTTTTTGCTCTGTAAACAAAAATAGAGCGACACTTTTGAAAAAAAATAATAATATTTTTTACTTTTTACCATAATAAATATCCTCCAAAAATATAT
The DNA here is from genome assembly GCA_029574335.1 of Rana kukunoris. Classification (NCBI taxonomy): domain Eukaryota; kingdom Metazoa; phylum Chordata; class Amphibia; order Anura; family Ranidae; genus Rana; species Rana kukunoris. Next base: position 33,794 of record JAJQKJ010002574.1, on the reverse strand, counting down.
AAAAGTTTAGGCCGATACGTATTCTTCTACATATTTTTCGTAAAAAAAAAAATCATAATAAGCGTTTATCGATTGGTCTGCGCAAAAGTTATAGCGCCTACAAAATAGGGGATAGTTTTATGGCAGTTTCATTAATATTTTTTTTTTTTGCTAGTAATGGCGGCGATCAGCGATTTTTATCGGTACTGCGACATTATGGCGGACACTTCCGACACATTGGACAAATTTTTGGGACCAATGTCATTTTTATAGCGATCAGTGCTATAAAAATGCACTGATTACTGTAAAAATGCCACTGGCAGTGAAGGGGTTAACGCTAGGGGGCGGGGAAGGGGTTAAGTATGTTCCCTGGGTGTGTTCTAACTGAACGGGGGGAGGGGACTGACTGGGGGAAATGACAGATCGCTGTTCATACATTTTGTGAACAGGCGATAGGTCATTTCTCCTCCTGACAGGACCGGGAGCTGTGCGTTTACACACACAGCTCCCGGGTTCTCGCTCTGTAACGAGCGATCGCGGGTGCCCGGCGGCGATCGCGCCCGCCTGGCACACGCGGGGGGGGGGGGGGGGGGCGCTCACGCACCCCAATTGGCTGATTCGCGAGATGACGTAATATTACGTGATCTCGCGCAGCCGTGCCGAACCTGCCGCCGTAAAACTGCGGCGGCTGGTCGGCAAGCGGTTAATGGCTGTGCGTTGAGTTATTTGTTACACAAGCTGTACACTCATCACTACACAACATTGTAGATACAAAGGGCCAGATCCACAAAGAACTTACGGCGGCGTATCTATTGATACGCCGCGTTAGTTCTACGATGCGCCGTCGCGTCTTTGTTTTGTATCCATAAAACAAGATACGCCGGAATTTAGCTAAGATATGACCGACGCAAGTCTCTTACGCCCTCGTATCTTAGTTGCATATTCACGCTGGCCGCTAGGTGGCGCTTGCGTAGATTTCCGCATCGAATATGCAAATGACCTAGATACGCCGATCCACGAACGTAGTTGCGCCCAGCGTATTACTATACGCGGTTTACGTAAGGCGTACGACCGACGTAACTTTACCCCTCCTAAAGCCAGGGGTAAGTCATGGTAGCGTATGGACGTCGGAACAGCGTCGTATTTGACGTCGTTTGCGTTAGTCGTACGCGAATAGGGCTGCGCGTAAGTTACGTTCACGTCGGGAAGGCGTTTTTCGACGTATCTTAGGAATTCGATCGGACATGAGACGGGGCATGCGCACTTGGGTTACGTCCACGGACGGCGCATGCGCCGTTCGTACGGACATGCATCAACATGGGGTCAAGCCTCATTATAATACTACACGCCCACGACCTGCCTACTTAGAAATATTACGCCGGCCCATTTACGCTACGCCGCCGTAACTTAGGACGCAAGTGCTTTGAGAATGCGGCACTTGCCTCTCCTAGTTGCGGCGGCGTAGCGTAAAGAGGATCCGCTACGCCCGCACAAAAGATCCGCTGATGTCTGTGGATCCGGCCCAAAGTGTCATTTCTTCAGCGTTGTCACATGAAAAGATACAAGAAAAGATTTACAGAAATGGGAGGGGTGTACTTACTTTTGTGAGATACTGATGACAGGTCCTCTTTCCATCCCTCCCTTATCTGTTAACAAATCTCCATTCAGCTCCTCGTCTGCATTTGTTATCTTTTGTCTCATTGAACGATTAGTTCCCCTTTATTGCTTCATTTCCCCCAATCACATCCCGGTGTTACAATCATCCCGATCATTATTATCTTCATTTTATTCCGGATCAGAGAACCCCCGAATCTCTCCCCCCCCCTCCCCCGACTGTGTGACCCCAAATCATAGAGGGGTCAGGGATGGAATACTCTGCAGAATATATCAATATGGATCTGTCAGGTGGGAGGGAGCAATGTTCTGCAGATCTCTAGGAAAGTCAGTGGTGGGATAATCTGCAGAATATATCAGGAGGGGAGGGTGCGATGTTCTGCAGATCTATAGAGATGTCATTGATGTAATAATCTGCAGAATATATCAATATGGATCTGTTAGGAGGGGGAGAGGAGGGTGCGATGTTCTGCAGATCTCTAGAGAGGTGTGAGTGATGGGATAATCTGCAGAATATATCAGGAGGGAGATGGGACGGAGCGATGTTCTGCAGATCTACAGGGAGGTCAGTGGTGGGATAATCTGCAGAATATATCAGGAGGGGGATGGGACGGAGCGATGTTCTGCAGATCTACAGGGAGGTCAGTGGTGGGATAATCTGCAGAATATATCAGGAGGGGGAGGGGAGGGAGCGATGTTCTGCAGATCTCTAGGAAAGTCAGTGATGGGATAATCTGCAGAATATATCAGGAGGGGAAGGGGAGGGTGCGATGTTCTGCATATCTCTAGAGAGGTCATTGATGGGATAATCTGCAGAATATATCAGGAGGGGAAGGGGAGGGTGCGATGTTCTGCATATCTCTAGAGAGGTCATTGATGGGATAATCTGCAGAATATATCAGGAGGGGAGGGTGCGATGTTCTGCAGATCTATAGAGAGGTCATTGATGGGATAATCTGCAGAATATATCAGGAGGGGAGGGTGCGATGTTCTGCAGATCTATAGATGGGTCAGTGATGTAATAATCTGCAGAATATATCAATATGGATCTGTTAGGAGGGGGAGGGGAGGGTGCGATGTTCTGCAGATCTCTAGGGAGGTCAGTGATGGGATAATCTGCAGAATATATCAAGAGGGGGATGGGATGGAGCGATGTTCTGCAGATCTCTAGGGAGGTCAGTGATGGGATAATCTGCAGAATATATCGGGAGGGGAGGGTGCGATGTTCTGCAGATCTATAGAGAGGTCATTGATGGGATAATCTGCAGAATATATCAGGAGGGGAGGGTGCGATGTTCTGCAGATCTATAGATGGGTCAGTGATGTAATAATCTGCAGAATATATCAATATGGATCTGTTAGGAGGGGGAGAGGAGGGAGCGATGTTCTGCAGATCTCTAGAGAGGTTTGAGTGATGGGATAATCTGCAGAATATATCAGGAGGGGGAGGGGAGGGTGCGATGTTCTGCAGATCTATAGAGAGGTCAGTGATGGGATAATCTGCAGAATATATCGGGAGGGGGAGGGGAGGGTGCGATGTTCTGCAGATCTCTGGATTGGAGGCACACACACACACAGTAGGATAATGGATACAATGTAATTGATAAGATAGAACAGGAAGGGGTCCCAGGAGCTTACATTCAGGGCTGTCTTAATGAGAGGGCACACCTGGACACTGCCCAGGGGCCCCAGCTGCATGTGGGGGCCCCTGCACTTTCCCCCAAGCAGCTGGTCCTTGAGCCCACGCTGCCCCGAAATTGGGGGCCCCATGATGGCACTGAGAGTGATAGATACACAGGGGGTGGGGGGGGTGGCAGTCTGCCTCCTACCTACTTGATGTCTGTTTACCTGTCATCATTATAGGGCCCCCCCCCCCCAGAGCATTACTTTGCCCAGGGGCCCATGATGCCAGTAAGATGGTCCTGCTTACACTCTATGGCAGTGATGGGTGACCGGAGTCGGGGGTATGACATCACACCGGGTGTAAGAAGTCCGTATCGGTGTCGGGAATAGAATGGGTCCGTTAGTAATACGGGGAGAGGGGGGGGGGTCTGCAGTCTATTTATAGGATGGGGGGGGGGGGGGACTCCGCTGCCAATCCATTTGCTCCTGGAGTTCTCCGCAGCGTTTCGGAACGCTCTCAGTTCCCGGAGCCCACGTAGGATCTGCAGAGCGATGTGTCACGGGGGATGCCGGTGGGAATACAGAAGCGGCGGCTGGGGGGGTGACGAGGGAAAGGTGACCGTGTCCTCACTCAGCTGCAGCACAGAGGGGAGTTGGGGGGTCTCTCTCTCTCTCCAGAAGAGGAGCAGAAGAAGAAGAGGAGTCTCGGCGCACATCTGCAATGAGTGAATGACCTCTATGGGGGGAGAGACTGCAGAGCACATCCGAGACCGTCCTCTGCCGCCGGGACCGCAGGACGTGAGACAATTTCTACAAAGATTCTCCTGAAAAATTGAGGACTGTCTGTGCAAATAAAATATCAGATACGGAACTCGGTACCGATAGGGCTGCGATCTCCTCCGACAGTTCCTGGACAGGACCTCTGCAGCAAGACGTCGCAGCAGGAGACCCCACTATCCCACCGTCACCGATATCCCACCGTCACCGATATCCCACCAGCGATACCCCACCATCACCGATATCCCACCAGTGATACCCCACCATCACCGATATCCCACCAGCGATACCCCACCATCACCGATATCCCACCAGCGATACCCCACCATCACCGATATCCCACCAGTGATACCCCACCATCACGATACCCCACCGTCACCGCTATCCCACCGTCACCGATATCCCACCAGCGATACCCCACCATCACCGATATCCCACCAGTGATACCCCACCATCACCGATATCCCACCAGCGATACCCCACCATCACCGATATCCCACCAGTGATACCCCACCATCACGATACCCCACCGTCACCGCTATCCCACCGTCACCGATATCCCACCAACGATACCCCGCCATCACCGATATCCCACCACCGCTATCCCACCATCACCGATATCCCACCACTTCTACCCGACCATCACCAATACCCCACCACTGCCATCCCACCACTGCTATCCCACCGCTACCCCACCACTGCCATTCCACCACTTATACCCAACCACCGCCGTCCCACCGTCACCGCTACCCTGCCATCCCACCACCGCCGCCCCACGTCACTGCTACCCTACCACCGCCATCCCACCACTTCTACCCCACCGTTACCAATACCCCACAACTCATATCCCACCGTCACCGCTACCCCACCACCGCCATCCCACCACTGCTATCCCTTCATCACCGCCATCCCACCACTGCTATCCCATCATCACCGCCATCCCACCACTGCTACCCCACCATCAGTGCTATCCCACCATCACCACTACCCCATCACTGATATCCCACCGTCACCACTACCCAGCCATCCCACCACTGCTACCTCACCGTCACCGCTATCCCATCGTCATCTCTACCCCAACCCCACCATCCCACCACTGCTAACCCATCATCACTAATATCCCACCATCATCGCTACACCACCACCCCCAACCAACCACTGCAACCCCACCGTCATCGCTACCCCACCTCCGCCATCCCACCACTTCTATTCCACCGTCACCAATACCCCACACCGCCATCCCACCACTGCTATCCCATCATCACCGCCATCCCACCACTGCTATCCCATCATCACTGCCTTCCCCCAACTGCTACCCCACCATCAGTGCTATCCCACCGTCACCACTACCCCACCACTGCTATAACACTGTCACCACTATCCCACCATCATCGCTACCCCACCTCCGCCATCCCACCACTTCTATCCCACCATCACCGCTACCCCACCATCACTGCTATCCCACCACTGCTACCCCACCATCACTGCTATCCCACCATCACCGCTACCCCGCTATCCCATCACCGCTATCTCATTGTCATCGCTACCCCACCACTGCTATCACACCGTCACTGATATCCCACCGTCCCCACTATATCACCAACCAACCACTGCTACCCCACCGTCATCGCTATTTCTCCATCGTCACTACCCAACCACTGCTATAACACAGCCATCGCTACCCCACCTCCATCGCTTTTCCACCTCCTCCACTATCCCACCACCACCGTGGGCTTTCCTATACAGGTGTGTGGTGCAGAGCCAGTAAAGAGGCAGAAGAATCCCGGAGCTGCTGGTCAGTCAGAATCCTGGGGGAGAGTAGCGGTGAGTACTGTTATTACCATAACTCTGGTCCTGTTTTGTGCCATTGCCCCATTTATTATGGTCAATTTATATTTTATTTCTTTCAGTTAGGTGAATATTAGATCTTACATGTCATGTTTTAGCCAGCAAGTGGCGTTCTAAGGTGTTAACTGGGCTAATCCTAACTGCATTGCTGAGGGGGAAAAAAAGCTGAGATCAATAACTGAAGCTCAGGTTTATACCCAGAGCGGAATGTCTATATACTGCCCTAGCCTGTCCATATACCACCTTAGTCTGTCTATATACTACACTAGCCTGTCTATATACTAACCTAGTCTGCCTATATACTACCCTAGTCTGCCTATATACTACACTAGCCTGTCTATATACCACCTTAGTCTGCCTATATACTACCCTAGCCTGCCACTTTATTGCCTTAACCTGTCCATATACTACCCTAGCCTGTCCATATACTACCCTAGCCTGTCTATATACTACCCTACCCTGCCACTTTATTGCCTTAACCTGTCCATATACTACCCTAGCCTGTCTATATACTACCCTAGCCTATCTATATAATGTACTACCCTAGCCTGTCCATATACTACCCTAGCCTATGCATATATTACACTAGCCTGTCCCCATACTACCCTAGCTTGTCTATATACTACCCTAGCCTGTCCATATACTACCCTAGCCTGTCCATATACTACCCTAGCCTGTTCATATACTACCCTAGCTTGTCTATATACTACCCTAGCCTGTCTATATACTACCCTAGCACATCTATATACTACCCTAGCCTGTCTATATACTACCCTAGCCTATCCATATACTACCCTAGCCTGTCTATATACTACTCTAGCGTGTCTATATACTACCCTAGCCTGTCTATATACTACCCTAGCTTGTCTATATACTACCCTAGCCTGTCCATATACTACCCTAGCCTGTCCATATACTACCCTAGCCTGTTCATATACTACCCTAGCTTGTCTATATACTACCCTAGCCTGTCTATATACTACCCTAGCACATCTATATACTACCCTAGCCTGTCTATATACTACCCTAGCCTATCCATATACTACCCTAGCCTGTCTATATACTACCCTAGCGTGTCTATATACTACCCTAGCCTGTCTATATACTACCCTAGCTTGTCTATATACTACCCTAGCCTGTCCATATACTACCCTAGCCTGTCCATATACTACCCTAGCCTGTTCATATACTACCTTAGCCTGTCTATATACTACCCTAGCCCATCTATATACTACCCTAGCCTGTCTATATACTACCCTAGCCCATCTATATACTACCCTAGCCTGTCTATATACTACCTTAGCCTGTCTATATACTACCCTAGCCTGTCTATATACTACCCTAGCCCATCTATATACTACCCTAGCCTGTCTATATACTACCTTAGCCTGTCTATATACTACCCTAGCCTGTCTATATAGTGTATTATCCTAGACTATCCATATACTACCCTAGCCTGTCCATATACTACCCTAGCCTGTCTATAAACTACCCTAGCGTGTCTATATACTACCCTAGCCTGTCTATATACTACCCTAGCCTGTCTATAAACTACCCTAGCGTGTCTATATACTACCCTAGTCTGTCTATATACTACCCTAGTCTGTCCATATACTACCCTAGTCTGTCCATATACTACCCTAGTCTGTCCATATACTACCTTAGCCTGTCTATATACTACCCTAGCCTGTCTATATAGTGTATTATCCTAGACTATCCATATACTACCCTAGCCTGTCCATATACTACCCTAGCCTGTCCATATACTACCCTAGCCTGTCCATATACTACCCTAGCCTGTCCATATACTACCCTAGCCTGTCCATATACTACCCTAGCCTGTATATATACTACCCTAGTCTGTCCATATACTACCCTAGCCTGTCCATATACTACCCTAGCTTGTCTATATACTACCCTGGTCACTGCAGCAAGCACTGAAGGTAATATCAGGACCCAAGTGGAATAAAACGTAAAGGTAGAGGAGCCTGCAAAGATGTGGGGGCCAATGCCATTTGGTAGAGCCAGCTGCATGAACCCATTACACTTTTTGAGATTCGGCACTGCGTCGCTTTAACTGACAATGTCCGTGCCATTCTGCCGACGTACATATGCATGAGACAGTCCCTATGTGGTTAAATAGACTCTGGCTGACCCAAGATGCCTGACAAAGTCACATGGGGCACCGCCATCCAATAGCTGAAACACCGTAACTGAGAAAGCCATAGAGGAGTTCATCTCTCGACTTCCTTCCACATCTGCATGGCCTCTACGGTTGAGCGCCACCTGCAGTGGAGAATAAAGACTGCACTTGGCTACTTGGTTATTGCAAGGGTTTCCTGAGATCTTAACGTGATTTAAAGGGTTCCTCCGGGGTATAAAGGCCAACAAAGCTGATAATAAAAAATGTTCTGAAAATGGCAAACTTTGCACTGGGATTGTCCTGTGTGTGGGAGGCGGTGAGATGTGACTGGATGACTCGACATTTATGTGTCACAAAACTTCTTCTGCTTCCCACCCACATCCCAATGTTCTCATCTGACCACACTGATCGGTCACCGCAATGTCCTCATTTCCCTCCGACGCCTACAGATCAGGAGAAACACTTCACACACTGCGACATAATAACAAAAGCAGCATCACCAACACCCTCCCTCACCATTACCAACTCTCCACCCCCACCACCACCCCCAACTCACCACCACCCCACCACCCCAACCTCACCAACAACCTCCCTCACCATTACCAACCCTCACCACCACCGCCCCCAATCCACATCCACCCCACCACCCCCCCAACCTCACCATCACCAACACCCTCCCTCACCATTACCAACCCTCCACCCTCTCGACCAACCTCACCAACACCCTCCCTCACCATTACCAACCCTCCACCCTCATCACCACCACCCCACCTCACCAACACCCTCCCTCACCATTACCAACCCTCCACCCTCACCACCCCCACCCCCACCTCACCAACACCCTCCCTCACCATTACCAACCCTCCACCCTCACCACCCCCCACCCCCACCTCACCAACACCCTCCCTCACCATTACCAACCCTCCACCCTCTCGACCACCCCCACCCCCACCTCACCAACACCCTCCCTCACCATTACCAACCCTCCACCCTCATCACCCCACCCCACCTCACCAACACCCTCCCTCACCATTACCAACCCTCCACCCTCACCACCCCCACCCCCACCTCACCAACACCCTCCCTCACCATTACCAACCCTCCACCCTCACCACCCCCACCCCCACCTCACCAACACCCTCCCTCACCATTACCAACCCTCCACCCTCACCACCACCACCCCACCTCACCAACACCCTCCCTCACCATTACCAACCCTCCACCCTCACCACCCCCACCCCCACCTCACCAACACCCTCCCTCACCATTACCAACCCTCCACCCTCACCACCCCCACCCCCACCTCACCAACACCCTCCCTCACCATTACCAACCCTCCACCCTCACCACCCCCACCCCCACCTCACCAACACCCTCCCTCACCATTACCAACCCTCCACCCTCACCACCCCCACCCCCACCTCACCAACACCCTCCCTCACCATTACCAACCCTCCACCCTCACCACCCCCCCCCCCACCTCACCAACACCCTCCCTCACCATTACCAACCCTCCACCCTCACCACCCCCACCCCCACCTCACCAACACCCTCCCTCACCATTACCAACCCTCCACCCTCACCACCACCACCCCACCTCACCAACACCCTCCCTCACCATTACCAACCCTCCACCCTCACCACCCCCACCCCCACCTCACCAACACCCTCCCTCACCATTACCAACCCTCCACCCTCACCACCACCACCCCCACCTCACCAACACCCTCTCTCACCATTACCAACCCTCCACCCTCACCACCCCCCCACCCCCACCTCACCAACACCCTCCCTCACCATTACCAACCCTCCACCCTCATCACCACCACCCCACCTCACCAACACCCTCCCTCACCATTACCAACCCTCCACCCTCACCACCCCCACCCCCACCTCACCAACACCCTCCCTCACCATTACCAACCCTCCACCCTCACCACCCCCACCCCCACCTCACCAACACCCTCCCTCACCATTACCAACCCTCCACCCTCACCACCACCACCCCACCTCACCAACACCCTCCCTCACCATTACCAACCCTCCACCCTCACCACCCCCACCCCCACCTCACCAACACCCTCCCTCACCATTACCAACCCTCCACCCTCACCACCACCACCCCCACCTCACCAACACCCTCTCTCACCATTACCAACCCTCCACCCTCACCACCCCCACCCCCACCTCACCAACACCCTCCCTCACCATTACCAACCCTCCACCCTCACCACCATCACCACCACCCCCACCTCAGCACCACCATCACCAACACCGTCCCTTACCATTACCAACCCTCCACCACCCCCACCTTACCAACACCCTCCCTCACCATTACCAACCCTCCACCACCATCACCCCCACCTCACCAACACCCCACCACCCCCACCTCACCAACAACCTCCCTCACCATTACCAACCCTCACCACCACCGCCCCCAATCCACATCCACCAACACCCCACCACCCCCCCAACCTCACCATCACCAACACCCTCCCTCACCATTACCAACCCTCCACCCTCTCGACCACCCCCACCTCACCAACACCCTCCCTCACCATTACCAACCCTCCACCCTCACCACCACCACCCCCACCTCACCAACACCCTCCCTCACCATTACCAACCCTCCACCCTCACCACCCCCACCTCACCAACACCCTCCCTCACCATTACCAACCCTCCACCCTCACCACCACCACCCCCACCTCACCAACACCCACCCTCACCATTACCAACCCTCCACCATCACCACCCCCACCTCACCAACACCCTCCCTCACCATTACCAACCCTCCACCCTCACCACCATCACCACCACCCCCACCTCAGCACCACCATCACCAACACCGTCCCTTACCATTACCAACCCTCCACCACCCCCACCTCACCAACACCCTCCCTCACCATTACCAACCCTCCACCACCCCACCTCACACCACCCCCACCTCACCAACACCCTCCCTCACCATTACCAATCCTCCACCCTCACCACCACCACCCCCACCTCACCCCCACCTCACCAACACCCTCCCTCACCATTACCAACCCTCCACCACCCCCACCTCACCACCACCCCCACCTCACCAACACCCTCCCTCACCATTTCCAACCCTCCACCACCCCACCTCACACCACCCCCACCTCACCAACACCCTCCCTCCCCATTACCAATCCTCCACCCTCACCACCACCACCCCCACCTCACCCCCACCTCACCAACACCCTCCCTCACCATTACCAACCCTCCACCACCCCCACCTCACCACCACCCCCACCTCACCAACACCCTCCCTCACCATTACCAACCCTCCACCCCCACCCCACCACAACCCCCACCTCACCACCACCCCCACCTCACCAACACCCTCCCTCACCATTACCAACCCTCCACCCCCACCCCACCACAACCCCCACCTCACCACCACCCCCACCTCACCAACACCCTCCCTTACCATTACTAACCCTCCATCCCCACCACCACCCCTATCCCACCATCACCACCATCACTAACACCCTCCCTCACCATTACCAACCCTCCACCACCCCCACCTCACCACCACCCCCACCTCACCAACACCCTCCCTCACCATTACTAACCCTCCACCACCCCCACCTCACCAACACCCTCCCTCACCATTACCAACCCTCTACCCCCACCCCACCACAACCCCCACCTAACCAACACCCTCCCTTACCATTACTAACCCTCCATCCCCACCACCACCACCATCACTAACACCCTCCCTCACCATTACCAACCCTCATAGCTATGATTAAGCACTAGTTAATAGTGCGAAACGCGTCATCTGTTTTACCCCTGTGTCGTGTGCTGTGACTTGTAGTGCATCTTTCCTTTTTTAAATAAAGACAACCATCAAGGTTTTTTGGAGTGCGGCTGTCCATATTTCCTTTTTTCCATCTGCTGCCTTGTGCATTGCCAGCACCCTTGATTTCCTGGGACCATACTGATCATCTTAACACAATCCACCTGGAGCGGTAACTTTTTCTCTACCACCACCACCCCACCCAACCTGAGCGCTCCCCGCACTCCATGAATAAATGATCAACCGCCCAACTTCACAAGAGAGGATCGATTTTTGTAATAGCGGATTAAACCGGATCTCTTTCTCACCCCCAGACAAGATATAAACCTTATCTCATCGCTGACCTCCCCAGAGATCTGCAGAACATCGCCCCGTCCCATCCCCCCCCCCCTCCATGACAGAACCACCTTGATATATTCTGTAGATTATTTTATCACTGAACTCTCTAGAGATCTGCAGAACATCGCTTTGTCCCATCCCTCTCCTGGCAGATCCATATTGATATATTCTACAGATTATTCCATCACTGGCCTCTCTAGAGATCTGCAGAATATCGCTCTGTCCCATCTCCCTCCTGACAGATCCATATTGAGATGTTCTGCAGATTATTCCATCCCTGAACTCTCTAGAGATCTGCAGAACATCGCTCCATCCCCTCCCCCTCCGGATATATTATGTAGATTATTTTATCACTGAACTCTCTAGAGATCTGCAGAACATCGCTCCATCCCATCCCTCTCTTGACAGATCCATCTTGATATATTCTGCAGAATATTCCATCACGACCCTCTCTAGAGATCTGCAGAACATCTACCTTTTGCAAAGTTGGCAGTTCATGTTTCATGGTTATATATTAACATGGTGTTTGGTTCTTTTCAGAAGTGATTGCTGGAAGGTCCTCAAAGTCAGTCACCCCACCAGGGAAGCCAGGAGCAGACCAACCCCATAGACCTTCATCATGAACATGTTGGGGATTATCTCCGGCTGTCCTTGAGAGGATGTTGGGTGAGGAGAACCTTACGACGACTGAAGCGTTAGAGGACTGCCTGGAAAAAAATCGATTGGATAAAGTTTCCTTTTTAGAAGTTACGATCGGCAGGCATTTTGGCTCATATACTCCAGGAAGAGTGAAGGTCCAGAGACACCTAACATGACCTCAGAAAGAAAAGAGAATATTTGTATAGACTATATTATTTTTCCATTACCAAACTTTCTAAAAAGTTCTTTCTATGACCCTTGGTAGAGTTGTACAACCTCTAAGTTCCCTCTTACATTACCAATACAGGTCCTCTTGACTTGGATCTGAAATTCATAACGACCATATGTTCTGCCAAGTGGAACAGACTTGATAAGTGTTGACCATGAACTCAAGATGAACGCTAGTGACCAACCTATGGAAGATGGAGAGGCCGCTCTTCCGGGTCTCTGCGCCTTCAAAGGCTTCAACCTCAGCTGCGTCCACACCAATGGGTTTGAGAAACCGCATGGACCCAATATAACTTTCCTTAATGAAGACCACTTTGTGCTTCCCACCTTCTCCACCGCTGCCAAGATCCGGGTGGCCATCACCTGCGTCCTCTTCATTTCCTCCGCCTGTTTTAACATGGCCACTCTATGGACCATCACCTATAAATACCGAAAGAAATCTCACATCCGCATCCTCATCATCAACCTGGTGGCAGCTGATCTGCTGATCACCTTTGTGGTGATGCCGCTGGATGCGGTGTGGAACGTCACCATCCAGTGGTATGCCGGAGATGTGGCCTGCAGGATTCTCATGTTCCTCAAGTTGGTGGCCATGTACTCTTCGGCTTTTGTTACCGTGGTGATCAGCCTTGACCGGCACGCCGCCATCTTGAACCCGTTGGGCATAGGAGATGCGAAAAAGAAGAACAAGACCATGTTGTCCGTAGCCTGGACACTAAGTCTACTCTTGGCTACTCCACAGGTAGGTCGATATCTGAGTTTGTTCAAATTGAAAATGCAGCACTACTTTTATATATATATATAAACGTCCATCACCATGTGTGCATGAGTGAGTCTGTCCGCTTGCGGTGTTTCTCGAGCTTACCGTTCTTACTGACGAGCCCGGTAAACTATCCGACGTTTCGAGTGGCTCGTCACAGAGGTGAGGAGAGATCAGATCATCTCTCCCCAACTCTATGATTCAGGAGGACCGGACTGACGTCATGTATCAAATACTTACCGTAGTTTTCTTCTCCTGGCGCCACTCCAATACATGTGGTTGTATGCTGCCATTTTGGCGCCAGGGAAACAGAAAACTGTATTAAATGCTTACCGTAATTTTCATTTCCTGGCGCCAATCCATGGCTGCATGTGGTTGTATGCTGCCAATTTGGTGCCAGCAGAACAGAAAATTGTATCAAAATACTTATGGTAGTTTTTCCTTCTTGGCGCCAATCCATGAGAACATACTACCACGTGTATGCTGCCATGTTGGCGCTAGGAGAAAAGTTTCCATATTTGTGGCAACATTTTTAACCCTTTATGTGTTTTCATCGCATCCACGTAGTTATGTTTTTCTCCCCCCGCAGCTGTTTGTGTTCCACACGGTGAGCCGGTCACAGCCAGTCCACTTCGTCCAGTGTGCCACGTTGGGCAGCTTCAAGGCCCACTGGTTGGAGACCCTGTACAACATGTTCACCTTCTGCTGCCTCTTCCTTCTCCCGCTCCTCATCATGGTCTTCTGCTACGGAAGAATCCTGTTGGAGATCTCCCGCAAGATGAAGAAGGCTGAAGGTGAGGGGAAGCGCCATCCGTGACACATGGCTCTTCGAGAAGTGAGAGAAGGTCATGTGATCACCCATAGCCAACAGCAATGAAAGCAGACAGTGTAAGAGTGTCATGTGATCATTCACAGTCATTCAATCTGGCCTTTGTGTCAGGCGTGAATCATTGACAGTCAATAGTAATGAAAGCTGGCCATGTGGGGATGTCATGTGATCATTGACAGACAATAGTAATGGAAACAGGTGGTTTGAGGATGTCATGTGATCCGTGAGAGCCAGTAGTAAGGAGGAATAGAGTTAAGATGTCACGTGATCACTTATAGCCAATACTAATAAAATGTTGCACCACGAGGATGTATGTTGGCTCTAAGTCTCCTGAAGTGTCTAAAAGACAAAGTACCAATTAGATAACGGAAAATTGTATCAAATATTTACCGTAATTTTCTTTTCTGGGCACCAGTCCATATGTATGCTGCGATGTTGGTGCCGGGAAAATTGTATTAAATACTTTCTTGACACCTTCCTTCCTGGCACCAATCCATGGCAGCATACATTTGAACTGGCACTAGTAAAATTGTATCAAATACTTACCGTAATTTTATTTTCATGGCGCAAATCCATGGCAGCATACATATTGATTCAGGCCAGGAAAATTGTATCATATACTTACCGTCATTTTCTTTTCCTGGCAGCAATCTATGGCAGTATATATATATGGATTGGCACCAGTAAAATGAAAAATTGTATCAAGTACTTACCATAATTTTTCTTTCCTAGCGCCAATCCTTATTTATGCAGCTATGTCGTTGCCAGGAAATTAGAAAACTGTATCAAATACTTAATTTTCTTTCTCCTGGCACCAATCCATGGCAGCATGCATATGGATTGACGCCAATCAGATGGAAAATTGTATCAAATACTTACCGTAATTTTATTGGTGCCAATCCATGGCATTATACATATGGATTGATGCCAAGAAAACAGAAAACTGTATTAAACTCTTACCGTAATTGTCTTTTTCTGGAGCCCATCCATGGCAGCATACATATGTATTGGCGCCAAGAAAATTGTATCAAATACTTACCATAATTTTCTTTTTCCCGGCACCAATCCATGACAACATACATATGGATTGGTGGCAGGAAAATTGAAAATTGTATCTAACCCCTGGTGCCTGGTGCCTGTCCCTGGTTCCTGGTGCCAATCCATGTATGCTGCCATGTTGGTAGCAGGAAAATGGAATATGGTATCAAATACTTACCGTAATTTTCTTTTCCTTGCGCAAATCCATGGCAGCATACATATTGATTCGGGCCAAGAAAATTGTATCAAATCAAATACCATAACTTTCCTTTCCTGGCACCGATCTATATGTATGCTGTCATGTTGGTGCCAGATACCTGGAAAATTGTATCAAATACTTACTGTAATTTTATTTTCCTGGCACCAACCCATGGCAGTATATATATGGATAGGTGCCAGTAAAATGGAAAATTGTATCAAGTACTTATCGTAATATATGTACGCGCCATGTTGGTGCCAGATAAAATAGAAAATTGTATCAAATACTTACTGTAATTTTCCTGGTGCTAATCCGTGGCAGCATACATATGGAGTGGCGCCAATAAGATAGAAAATTGTATCAAATACTTACCGTAATTTTCTTGGCACCAATCCATGGCAGTATACTTGGTGCCAAGAAAATTTAAAACTGTATCAAATGCTTACCGTAAATTGTCTTATCTTGGCACCCATCCATGGCAGCATACATATGGATTGCGCCTGGAAAATTGTATCAAATACTTACCGTAATTTTCTTGGCACCAATTCATGGCAGTATACTTATGGATCGGTGCCAGGAAAATAGAAAACTGTACCAAATACTTACCATAATATTATTTTCCTAGCACCAATCCATGACAACATTTTCCTGGCGCCAATCCATATGTAAACTGCTATGGATTGGCACCAGGAAAATAAAATTACTGTAAGTATTTGATACCACATTCTATTTTCCTGTTACCAACATGGCAGTTTACATATGGATTGGTGCCAAAATGGAAAATTGTATCTAACACCTACCGTAATTTTCCTTTTCGTGGTGCCAATCCATATGTATGCTGCCATGTTGGTAGCAGGAAAATGGAATGTGGTATCAAATACTTACCGTAATTTTCTGTTCCTGGCGCCAATTCATGGCAGTTTACATATGGATTGGCGCCAGGAAAATGGAAAATTGCATCTAACACTTACCGTAATTTCCCATTCCTGGTGCCAATCCATATGTATGCCGCCATGTTGGTAGCAGGAAAATGGAATGTGGTTTCAAATACTTACCGTCATTTTCTGTTCCTGGCGCCAATCTATGGCAGTTTACATATGGATTGGCGCCAGGAAAATTAAAAATTGTATCAAATTCTTACCGTAATTTTCTTTTTTTTGGCACCAATCCATGGCAGCATATATATGGATTTATATATGGATTGGCACCATGAAAAATTGAAAATTGTATCAAATAATTACCATAATTTTATTATCCTGGAGCAAATCCATACATATATGACCATTTGCCAGGAAACTGTAAAATTGTATCAAATACTTACCGTAATTTTCCTTTCCTGGAGCCAATCCATATGTATGCTGCTATTTTTCCAATTATCGGTTGAGTCAGACTTTGGTGGCTCCTCTCCTCTCTCTAAGTCTTACTCTTCCATGAATGACCATTTGGCTAAACCCAACCACTGACTTCCTGATTGTCCATTGAGTCGATGTGTTCTTTCTTCCAGCCTCCTCCAGAGAAGTCAACCTCCGGCGTTCCTACAACAACATCCCGCGGGCTCGGATGAGGACTTTCAAGATGTCGCTGGTCATCGTCTTGACGTTCATCGTGTGCTGGACTCCGTACTACCTCCTGGGGATCTGGTACTGGTTCTCCCCGGAGATGCTGACCAGTCGAAGGGTTCCTCCGTCCCTCAGCCACATCCTCTTCCTCTTTGGCCTTTTCAACACGTGCCTCGACCCCATCATCTACGGCCTCTTCACCATCCACTTCCGCCGGGAAATCCGACGCGTCTGCAGGTGCGCCACTCAGGGAAAGGACGCCGACGCCACCTCGCTGGGCACCGGGTCCTTCCGCGTCTCCACAGCCACCGTGCCCTTGAAGAGGTCGGCGGGGGTTTCGGGAGGCTCCTGTAAGTTCGACCTGGAGGTGACTGGAGTGGGCCTCCATTCAGGGAAATGCGAACACTGTAAGCGCCAAATCGTAGAGAGCTTTATGTGAAGGGGCGGGCCCCGTCGGCGGCAAACATTTTAAGAACTCAAAGCTTCTTTTTCAGGGTATTGTGGTTGTCTTGTTGATCCCGAATGTTGTGTTTTTCGGTAGAACAGAGGTTCTAATCCCCTGTCACTCCATCCAAAAACAGAAAATTTATATTAGCTTTAGTTACATTTTAAAGGGTGCTGTGATGTTTTTTAGGAAGCTATGTACAGCACCCCGATGGCCCCTCCTACCATAGGGAAGCGCTTTTTTTTCAGATTTCACGGCATCAAAAGTGGTAAAAAAGAAACGGACCAATGGGTGAAATTACCAAGAAAATTAATTATACGAAAGGACAAAAAGTCCTAAAACGTGGGTGAAGAGATTCTGCAAAAACTGATATGGTTGGGCGATTCTCTTTTTTTATCGAATTACAGTTCAAAAGCAAAAGTCGATGGCCTAGGGCGGCTCCATAAATGTGATTATTTCTGGTGATAGCAATCAAGAGTTACGGAGCTAATGGTTTTATAATGAGACCCATAAGAGACGAGAGGGGGGAAGGCTGGGGATGCCTGAGAGGGGGGGGGGGGGGGGGGTGGGCAACGCCCTCTTGTGGTCACAGACAAGACTTGTTATTGTCCTTCTACAAGACGTTTTGCTGTGTTTGTAGCCGGATACCATTAAATTCTGATTTTATTAGATCGCTGACCTGCTCGTTTTTTTAGATGTACGTCATCTCCTGTGTTTATGTTAAACTTATCAACTCATTCCTGTATTGGGATCTGGCAACTTAGTCCACCTAAAAGGTGTACAGACCTGGGAACTCTTCATAGGGATGGTGGGAACCCCTCATAATGGGCACAGCGGGTGTACAGACCCGGGAACTCAGCACAGGGATGGTGGGAACCCCTCATAATGGGCACAGCGGGTGTACAGACCCAGGAACTCAGCACAGGGATGGTGGGAAGCCCACATAATGGGCACAGCAGGTGTACAGACCCGGGAACTCAGCACAGGGATGGTGGGAGCCCCTCATAATGGGGCACAGCGGGTGTACAGACCCGGGAACTCAGCACAGGGGTGGTGGGAAGCCCTCATAATGGGCACAGCGGGTGTACAGACCCGGGAACTCAGCACAGGCATGGTGGGAACTCCTCATAATGTCGTTTCTGAGGGTATCGGTCATTATATCTACACACTGATCAGAGCAGAGGATACCACGGATACTTGGTTGTGTTTTTCAGCAGCTTTCCTTCTGAGAACGAGATCCTTTATATAGAACAATAGATGGCCTGATTCTTCAAAGGACAAATTGATTCTATTTTTATATGGAGGGCTGCGGTGTAATAGCTCTCTCCTCATAGCGGCGACGTTTCCGTAATCCGCCTGGCGTCTCAGGAAGATAGTGCGGTAATACAATATGAGACGTGTTTCCCATCGCTGGAAAATTACCCCAACATCAACGACCTTGAGCACCGGAGCAGCCCCCCGCCCCTCCCCACCCCCACTCACAGAGAGATGTACGGCTGTTCCTGTAAGAGAAGAAGGCAGCAAACCGACTCATCCGCTGATCCATCTACTGCAGAGAGCGAAATCAACTACAAGAAAGGAGGGAAAGATTTCTGCCACTTGTGTTTTGGAGATGTGGAAGAACTAAGAATATAATAATGAGGCATATCTGGTGCCTCTTTCACTTTACGGAGCAATATCTGGTTACATATTTAGTGCCGCTTTCACGTTTATAGAGCCATATCCGGTGTTGGTTCCAGTTTATACAGCCATATCTGGGGCCGCTTTTTATTTCTAGAGGGCCATATCTCACACTGCTTTGACTTTACAGAGCCGTATATGCTGTAATTCCCAGTTTACAGGCCCAAATCTGATGCCGCCCCCACTTGACAAAGCCATATCTGCTTATGCGTCAAGATGACCCACCCATATGGAGAAATATCTGGTGCCCCTTCCACTTCACAGAGCTATATCTGGTTTCACTTGGAGTTTAAACTGCCATATTTGGTGCCGCTTTAACTTTACAGAGCCTTATCTGATACCCCTTCCACTTCACAGAGCCATATCTGGTGTTCCTTCCAGTTTACAGTTATATTTTGTGCTCTTTCCACTTCACAAAGCCATAACTGGTGCCCCTTCAACTTCACAGAGAAAGATCCGGTTTCACTTCCAGTTTAAACTGCCATATCTGGTGCCACTTCCACTTTACGGAGCAATATCTGGTTACACTGCCAGTTTTCACAGCCATATTTGGTGCCGCTTTCACTTTATAGAGCCATATCTGATAACCCTTTCTCTCCACAGAGCTATATCTGGTTTCATTTCCAGTTTGAACTGCCATATTTGGTGCCACTTTCACTTTACAGAGCCATATATAGTGCCCCTTCCACTTCAGAGAGCTATATCTGGTTTCAGTTTGAGTTTAAATGGCCACATTTGGTGCAGCTTTCACTTCACAAAGCCATATCCGGTGCTTGCTTCGCTTGCAGTTTACAGTCACATCTGTGCCATTTTCACTCCACAGAGCTATATCTGGTTTCACTTCTAATTTAAACTGCCATATTCTGTGCCGCTTTCACTTTACAGAGCCATATCTGGTGCCCCTTCCACTTCACAGAGCCATATGTGGTGCGGCTTCCAGTTTAGTTATATCTTGTGCTTTTTCCACTACACAGAGCTATATCTGGTTTCATTTCCAGTTTGAACTGCCATATTTGGTGCCACTTTCACTTTACAGAGCCATATATAGTGCCCACTTCACAGAGCTATATCTGGTGTCCCTTCCACTTCAGAGAGCTATATCTGGTTTTCAGTTTGAGTTTAAATGGCCACATTTGGTGCAGCTTTCACTTCACAAAGCCATATCCGGTGCTTGCTTCGCTTGCAGTTTACAGTCACATCTGTGCCATTTTCACTCCACAGAGCTATATTTGGTTTCACTTCTAATTTAAACTGCCATATTCTGTGCTGCTTTCACTTTACAGAGCCATATCTGGTGCCCCTTCCACTTCACAGAGCCATATGTGGTGCAGCTTCCAGTTTAGTTATATCTTGTGCTTTTTCCACTACACAGAGCTATATCTGGTTTCAACTTGAGTTTAAACGGACATATTTGGTGGCGATTTCACTTTATAGAGCCATATCCGATACCCTTTTCACTCCACAGAGCTATATATGGTTTCACTTCCAGTTTAAACTGTAATATTTGTTGCCCCTTCCACTTCACAGAGCCATATGTGGGGCTACTTCCAGTTTACGGTTATATCGTGTGCTTTTTTCACTTCACAGAGCCATATCTGGTTTCAGTTTGAGTTTAAACGGACATATTTGTTGCCCCTTCCACTTCACAGAGCCATATGTGGTGTGGCTTCCGGTTTAGTTATATCTTGTGCTCTTTCCACTACACAGAGCTATAACTGGTTTCCCTTTATGATTAAACGGCCATATTTGGTGCTGCTTTCACTTTACAGAGCCATATCCGATTAGTGTTGCTCACGAATATTGCATATTCGAGTATTCGCGAATAACTCGAATATTGCGGCGAATATTCGCTATGGCGAATATTCGTATTTTTTCAAATTTATTTTTAAAACAGATCACATCCTAGTGATCTCCATCGACGTCTAAAAGCATTGCTGGTATGATTAGAGACCCTGGGCCGAGTAGCTGAGGCGATCCTTTTATGTTGCCGAAAATTCGCATTGCGAATTTTCGGCAACATAAAAGAATCGCATCAGCTACTCGGCCCTTATTTTGCATCAGAGCCAATCAGAATAACTCGAATATTCGACAAACGGAATATTGCGCGATTATCTTCTCCGCCCTTCTTTTGCATCAGAGCCAATCAGAATAACTCGAATATTCGGCAAAAGAAATATCGCGCAATATTTCTTTTGCCGAATATTTGAGTTATTCTGATTGGCTCTGATGCAAAAGAAGGGGCGGAGAAGATAATTGCGCGATTATCTTCTCCGCCCTTCTTTTTCCCCCTAATTCTCCTTTCTTTTAAGTAGAGTTAGTGTTTAGTGCATATTAGTTTAGTAATACAGGAAATGATCTCCGTTTATGAGAATTTCGCAAAAAATTTTTTGCATAAAATATCACGAATATTCGATATTAGCGAATATTCGCGAATATTCTTCTATATATTCGCGCAATCGAATATGGCGTATTCCGCTCAACACTATATCCGATATCTTTTTAACTCCACAGAGCTATATCTGGTTTCACTTCCAGTTTAAACTGCCATATTTGGTGCCCCTTCCACTTCACAGTTATATCTTGTGCTCTTTTCACTTCACAATGCTATAACTGGTTTCACTTTGAGATTAAACGGTCATATTTGGCGCTGCTTTCACTTTACAGTCACATGTGTGCCCTTTCCACTTCACAAAGCTATAACTGGTTTCACTTCCAGCCTTAACTGCCATATTTGGTGCCCCTCCCACTTCACAGAGCTATATCTGGTTTTACTTCCAGTTTAAACTGCCATATTCGGTGTCGCTTTCACTTCACAGAGCCATATGTGGTGCCGTTTCCAGTTAAGTCTTGTGTTCTTTCCACTTCACAGAGCTACATAGACAGCACACACAGCAGGGTCTAGACCAGTGATGGCGAAACTTGGCACCCCAGATGCTTTGGAACTACATTTCCCATGATGCTCATCCACGCTGCAGTGTAGCTAAGCATCATGGGAAATGTAGTTCCAAAACATCTGGGGTGCCAAGGTTCACCATCACTGGTCTAGACCCTGCTGTGTGTGCTGTCTATGTAGCTCTGTGAAGTGGAAAGAACACAAGACTTAAGTGGAAACGGCACCACATATGGCTCTGTGAAGTGAAAGCCATATGTGGGGACATCACTGGTCTAGACCAGGGATCCTCAAACTACGGCCCTCCAGCTGTGGTGGAACTACACATCCCATGAGGCTTTGTAACACACTGACATTCACAGACATGACTAGGCATGATGGGAATTGTAGTTCCTGAACAACTGGAGGGCCGTAGTTTGAAGACCCATGGTCTAGACAGTATACAACTCAGGTATATTCACAAAAAATACAGGTTCTCTTTATGACATGCATACACCATGACTCTGCACTGCGGTAAAACCTGAGATTTTCGGTATCTGCCAACTATTGATCAGCAAATTGCTCTTTATGGTCTAGAATAGATGAAGATTATAAGGAAAGAAGTTAGTCATCAGCGCCATCTTGTGGTAGAATCTGGAAGTGGCAAAGTTGTATTTGAACTACCTATGCGCCTGCATTGATAAGAGTCCATTTTTTTATTTACTTTTTTTGCCCACCTCTAACCCAGCCTCTATGAATGACCCCAAATCAGCCCCTTACTCCGATCTGTGATTAGCTGCTGAGTCTCACGGACTTGCTGATCACAGAGTGCTCCACCCCCGCCGGCAGCGCATGCTCGGGAGGAAGTACATGGACACACCCCTTCTGGCAATTTTGGCCCTGCGCTGTAGCCGTCTTTTGGCTATAGCACAGGCATGAAAAGGTTAACCCCCTTCAAGACCAGGCATTTTCTGGCAATTTTTGTTTACAAGTTAAAATCTGTTTTTTTTTTTTCTTCTAGAACAGTGGTCTCCAAACTGCGGCCCGGGGGCCGGATGTGGCCCTTTGCTTGTTTTTAACTGGCCCTTGGGGCACAATTCCACCAACCGCCACCAATGATGGGGCACTAGTCCCCCTACTAACACTACCAATGGGGCACTGTTATTCCATTGATACGACCAATGAGGCACTGTTCTTCCATTGATGGGGCACTGTTCTTCTATTGATACCATCAATCGGGCACTGTTTTTCCACTGATACCATCAATCGGGCACTGTTCTTCCATTGATGGGGCACTGTTCTTCCATTGATACCATCAATGGGACACTGTTCTTCCATTGATGGGGCACTGTTCTTCCATTGATGGGGCACTGTTCTTCCATTGATACCATCAATGGGACACTGTTCTTCCATTGATGGGGCACTGTTCTTCCATTGATGGGGGCACTGTTCTTCCATTGATGGGGCACTGTTCTTCCATTGATGGGGGCACTGTTCTTTCATTGATGGGGGCACTGTTTTTTCAATGATGGGGGCACTGTTCTTCCATTGATACCATCATTAGGCCACTGTTCTTCCATTCATACCAACAATGGGGCGCTCTTTCTCCTATTAAAACCAATGATGGGGCACTGATGTCAGGGCATTTTTTACTCCTACTGGCCACAGTTCGGCCCCCCTAAAGTCTGAAGCACTGTAAACTGGCCCTTTGCTTAGAAAGTTTGGAGACCCCTGTTCTAGAAAATCACTTGGAACTCCCAAACATAATAATAAAAAAAAAAAAAAAAAAAAAGTATAAAGCAGAGACCCTAGGGAATAAAATGGCGATCGTTGCAATTTTTTTTTTTGTCACGCAGAATTCACGCAGCGGTTTTGCAAATACATTTTTTTTTGAAAAGAATACACATTAAGGAATAAAAAAAAAAAAAAAAAAAGATTATATATACACAAATTTTTTGGTAAAATGTGAAAGATGATGTTGCGCCGAGCAAATAGATACCCAACGCGTCACGCCTTAAAATTTCACACACTGGCGACAAACTACCGTACTTAATCTCCAGAGGCAAATTGTTTTATTTTTTTCAGGTTACCAGTTTAGAGAGTTACAGAGGAGGTCTAGTGCTAGAATTATTGCTCTCACTCCAACGTCCATGGTGATACCTCACATGTGTGGTGCAAATACTATTTAAATATGCGTACGTGACTTAAATATGCGTTCACTTCTGCAGGTGAGCATGGGAGGGGGGGAGGGGCACTTCACTTTTTTTTTTTTTATCATTAATTTTACTGTTAAATACAATTTAAAGGGACAGTGTACATTTTATTTTTTAATGAGTTTTATTCCTATTATGAGGAATGTAAACATCTCTTGTAATAGGAATAATTATGACAGGTTCTCTATGGTGTGATCTGGAGGGGGGGGGGGGGGGGGATTCAAAAAGACCTCAAATCTCTTTCTTTACCTTTTAGGGGCTGGTTCACACACCACAAAAACGCACTCCAGATGCCATTCCGGATGCTGTTTTTTGCATGAACATTTTTTTGATACATTCTGTTTCTTGTGCGTTCCAGTACAGTTCCGTTTAGCGCAGGAAAAATGCAGCACGTTCTACGTTATATATATATTATATATATATTAGGGCTGCAGAAAGTAACCATTAACTTCTTTGATCGATCAAAATTATTTTGATCGGGACGATCTGCAGATTGAGCTCCGCGGTCTCACCCAAAGGAAAGGGCGCGGGGCTTCGGCCTAGCTCTGCAGCCATCTTGGTACACCCGGGGATGGCCTAGGAGCGGCACGGCGACGTCATCACCCGCCTGCTTGTGTCATCTGCAGACGGGTCTGCTGCCTGCTGTGCTCTCCATTCTGGTAAGAGCAAGGGGGGGGGTGGATGTAGACATTACAGTATAGAGGGGGGGGATGTAGACATTACAGTATAGAGGGGGGGGGTGGATGTAGACATTACAGTATAGAGGGGGGGGGGGTGGATGTAGACATTACAGTATAGAGGGGGGGGTGGATGTAGACATTACAGTATAGAGGGGGGGTGGATGTAGACATTACAGTATAGAGGGGGGGTGGATGTAGACATTACAGTATAGAGGGGGGGGGATGTAGACATTACAGTATAGAGGGGGGGTGGATGTAGACATTACAGTATAGAGGGGGGGGATGTAGACATTACAGTATAGAGGGGGGGGGGTGTAGACATTACAGTATAGAGGGGGGGGGGATGGATGTAGACATTACAGTATAGAGGGGGGGGGGATGTAGACATTACAGTATAGAGGGGGGGAGGGGTGGATGTAGACATTACAGTATAGGGGAGGGGAGGGGAATGCAAAAAAAAAAAAAAGTATGTGCGTTATAATTGATCGAAATTAGTCGATTAAAAAATAAATTGAGTATATATATATACACACACACACACACACACACACACAGTGCCTTGGAAAAGTATTCGGCCCCCTTGAACTTTGCGACCTTTTGCCACATTTCAGGCTTCAGATATAAAGATATAAAACCGTAATTTTTTGTGAAGAATCAACAAGTAGGACACAATCATGAAGTGGAACGAAATTTATTGAATATTTCAAACTTTTTTAACAAATAAAAAACTGAAAAATTGGGCGTGCAAAATTATTCAGCCCCTTTTACTTTCAGTGCAGCAAACTCTCTCCAGAAGTTCAGTGAGGATCTCTGAATGATCCAATGTTGACCTAAACGACTAATGATGATAAATAGAATCCACCTGTGTGTAATCAAGTTTCCGTATAAATGCACCTGCACTGTGATAGTCTCAGAGGTCTGTTTAAAGCGCAGAGAGCATCTTGCAGAACAAGGAACACACCAGGCAGGTCCGAGATACTGTTGTGGAGAAGTTTAAAGCCGGATTTGGATACAAAAAGGTTTCCCAAGCTTTAAACATCCCAAGGAGCACTGTGCAAGCGATAATATTGAAATGGAAGGAGTATCAGACCACTGCAAATCTACGAAGACCCGGCCGCCCCTCTAAACTTTCAGCTCATACAAGAAGAAGACTGATCAGAGATGCAGCCAAGAGGCCCATGATCACTCTGGATGAACTGCAGAGATCTACAGCTGAGGTGGGAGACTCTGTCCATAGGACATCAATCAGTCCCTGTATACTGCACAAATCTGCCCTTTATGGAAGAGTGGCAAAAAGAAAGGCATTTCTTAAAGATATGCATAAAAAGTGTTGTTTAAAGTTTCCCACGAGCCCCTTGGGAGACACCAAACATGTGGAAGAAGGTGCTCTGCTCAGGTGAAACCAAAATCCAACTTTTTGGCAACAATGCAAAGCGTTATGTTTGGAGTAAAAGCAACACAGCTCATCACCCTGAACACACCATCCCCACTGTGAAACATGGTGGTGGCAGCATCATGGTTTGGGCCTGCTTTTCTTAAGCAGGGACAGGGAAGATGGTTCAAATTGATGGGAAGATGGATGGAGCCAAATACAGGACCATTCTGGAAGAAAACCTGAGACTGGGACGGAGATTTGTCTTCCAACAAAGACAATGATCCAAAACAAAGCAAAATCTACAATGGAATGGTTCACAAATAAACATATCCAGGTGTTAGAATGGCCAAGTCCAGACCTGAATCCAATGGAGAATCTGTGGAAAGAACTGAAAACTGCTGTTCACAAACGTTCTCCATCCAACCTCACTGAGCTCGAGCTGTTTTGGGCAAAAACGTCAGTGTCTTGATGTGCAAAACTGATAGAGACACCCCAAGCGACTTACAGCTGTAATGGCAGCAAAAGGTGGCGCTACAAAGTATTACCTTAAGGGGGCTGAATAATTTTGCACGCCCAATTTTTCAGTTTATTTGTTAACAAAGTTTGAAATATCCAATAAGTTTCGTTCCACTTCATGATTGTGTCCCACTTGTTGATTCTTCACAAAAAAAATTACAGTTTTATATCTTTATGTTTGAAGCCTGAAATGTGGCAAAAGGTCGCAAAGTTCAAGGGGGCCGAATACTTTTGCAAGGCACTGTGTATGTGTGTATATATATATATATATATATATATATATATATATATATATATATATATATATATATATATATATATATATATGTCACACATATATACACACACTGGAACTGACTGCACTGGTGTGAACTATGCCATTAACAACCATATAAACCTAAATTCCATGGGTACTAAATGTAGAAAATAAAATATATAAAAACACGATGGACTGTATGTGGCGTCAAAATAAAAAAAAATATTAAAATATTAATAGATATATATCTATCTATCTATCATTTTTTTTTTAAAAAGTTGAACTTTTTTGTTAAGCAAAAGTACCATATACCGCACACTTTTTTACCCTTAAAATAAGGGGAAAATCGTGGGTGCGCAATATACGCCGATACCCGCGCTCAGTTTGAACGCCTCCGCCGACATATACCGAGTGCAGTACACTCGGGTACATTCGGCCAGGCTCGTCTTCGCTCGTGCTCACGCATAAACATCACAGAGCGTGAGCGAAGCCGAGCCTGGCCGAATGTACTGCACTCGGTATATGTCGGCGGAGGCGTTCAAACTGAGCGCGGGAATTTGACTCGGAGACAGCGGGGGGAGGACACCACTGAAGCTGCAGACGGACGCCAGACCAGACAAGGCCGCCGCCGCGCAAGACACCAAAAATAAGTACTAAATTTTTTTCTACAGGAATTTCAGGTCCACATTAGGGGTGCGCGCTATACGCCGGAGCGCGCAATACCCAGATAAATACGGTAATTGTTTACTTCCAGTCTGGACCGGAAGTGATGTCATGACGTCGCTCCGGTCCTCCAAGGCCATAGAGGCGATCTTAGTCTGTGGACCAGCCAGCCGAACCATTGGTGGAAACAGCAAACCTGAAAAACACCGGCCAGCGCCGGGAGGGAGGAGGGGCCGTCCCCTCCTACTGCGTCAGAATGCGTTACAGCAGCTCACGAGAAAGCCGGCCGCCAGCTGAATACAAAGAAATAAACAAATACCAGGGTGATGGCCGATATCTTCACCCACAATCCCACTACAAAGCCGCAACGTATTGCGGTCTTGAAGTGGTTACAATAAGCCCCTCCCCCTTGTCTGAATAAAACACTCCCATCAGGTAACATAAAAAGACTTTATTAAGCAGTTTTGGAAAAATCTCACACAGACCGACCACCTTCTGATATCATCGCATTTCCTTCAGCCACCACTGAGCACTGTTGCAGCCTCAGTCAGTAATCCGGCGCGGTCCAATGCTTTTCAATGATGGATCCGTTATATTTTGGCCAATCGGCTGTATGGGCCCGACTGCTTTCCCCCCCCTCCCACAGGGGGACACAACTCACACCCCCACAGACTACCCATCATTAACAAAACACAGCATAACAAAAACATAACTCGGGTTAAGAACAGAAAATGGATGCAGGGCGGTGATTGGGGGCGAATCTTTAGCGCCGTCTCCTCTCTCCTGGACTTCTGCTCCTCCTCCGCCCACTTCTGCAAAAAAATAAAAAATAATAATTCAGAGCGGGCTTTACTGAACGCCAAGTCCACCGATTACATTTTTAGTCCCAATGCAAGCTACATGTTGGTGTTTTGGAGCTTACACAGGATAAGAGCGAGCGAGAAAGAGAGCGAGCGAGAAAGAGAGCGAGCGAGAAAGAGAGCGAGCGAGAAAGAGAGCGAGCGAGAGAAGAGCGAAAAAGAGCGAGAGAAGAGCGAAAAAGAGCGAGAGAAGAGCGAAAAAGAGCGAGAGAAGAGCGAAAAAGAGCGAGAGAAGAGCGAAAAAGAGCGAGAGAAGAGCGAAAAAGAGCGAGAGAAGAGCGAAAAAGAGCGAGAGAAGAGCGAAAAAGAGCGAGAGAAGAGCGAAAAAGAGCGAGAGAAGAGCGAAAAAGAGCGAGAGAAGAGCGAAAAAAGAGCGAGAGAGAAGAGCGAAAAAAGAGCGAGAGAAGAGCGAAAAAGAGCGAGAGAAGAGCGAAAAAGAGCGAGAGAAGAGCGAAAAAGAGCGAGAGAAGAGCGAAAAAGAGCGAGAGAAGAGCGAAAAAGAGCGAGAGAAGAGCGAAAAAGAGCGAGAGAAGAGCGAAAAAGAGCGAGAGAAGAGCGAGAAAGAGAGCGAAGAGCGAGAAAGAGAGCGAAGAGCGAGAAAGAGAGCGAAGAGCGAGAAAGAGAGCGAAGAGCGAGAAAGAGAGCGAGAAAGAGAGCGAGAAGGAGAGCGAGAAGAGAGCGAGAAGAGAGCGAGAAGAGAGCGAGAAGAGCGAGAGAAGAGAGCGAGAGAAGAGCGAGAGAAGAGAGCGAGAAGAGAGAGAGAGAAGAGCGAGAAAGAGAGAGAAGAGCGAGAAAGAGAGAGAAGAGCGAAAAAGAGAGAGAAGAGCGAAAAAGAGAGAGAAGAGCGAAAAAGAGAGAGAAGAGCGAAAAAGAGAGAGAAGAGCGAAAAAGAGAGAGAAGAGCGAAAAAGAGAGAGAAGAGCGAAAAAGAGAGAGAAGAGCGAGAAAGAGAGCGAGAGAAGAGCGAGAAAGAGAGCGAGAGAAGAGCGAGAAAGAGAGCGAGAGAAGAGCGAGAAAGAGAGCGAGAGAAGAGCGAGAAAGAGAGCGAGAGAAGAGCGAGAAAGAGAGCGAGAGAAGAGCGAGAGAAGAGCGAAAAAGAGAGAGAAGAGCGAAAAAGAGAGAGAAGAGCGAAAAAGAGAGAGAAGAGCGAAAAAGAGAGAGAAGAGCGAAAAAGAGAGAGAAGAGCGAAAAAGAGAGAGAAGAGCGAAAAAGAGAGAGAAGAGCGAGAGCAAAAAAATTAAAATAAAAGGAGGAGAGAAATAGAAAGGAGAGAAGAGAGAGAAGAGAAGAAAAAAAAAAGAGAAAGATTCTGCCCTCCATTTGTCCCGATCTCTGAGTCTTTCCGAGGCCCCCCACCTCTGGCCACATGCGGTATTGCATGCCATAGAAGTCAATGTGGAACAAATTATTTTCATTTCCATGGACTTCTATGGGGAAACTTGCTTTGATATGCAAGTGCTTTGGATCACAAGCATCCTCCTGGAACAGATAATTCTCGTAATCCGAGGTTCTACTTTATAGTTGTGCAGCAGCTGGAGCCATAGCTGAGCTCCCCGACTTCTAAAGGCCTGGAACTGGCTCCACATTTTGTAGATACAAACCCAGTTGCCCGACCCGACATTTGGGCCCCCTAGTCCTCTCGGGGTGGCCATAATACGCCCCCCCCCCCCCCCCCAAAAAAAAAAAATAGCCAGTTGATACATCTTAGCCCTAAATAATGAAATCGAATGAAAACGAATCTTACCGTCTCTTTCCCTTTGGTGGTCCACGAACAAATCCCCAATCCACGCTGACCGGCTGCCCCATGAGGTCCTGACCGTTCAATCCTTCCATGGCAGCCAGAGCCTCTTTGTAAGTCTCGTATTCCACCAAGGCGTAACCCTGAGAGAGACAGAGAATCCCCCCCATTGGTTATAGGATTGGATACATTGAAATATATATATTACACACATTTTGATCAGATATAAAATGATATATGGGATTTATTTAGAACTACATTTCCCATGATGCTCTACTAGACTGCAGTGTACACGAGCATCATGGGAAATGTAGTTCCCAAACATCTGGGGTACCAAAAGGACCATCACTGCCCAGGGAATAAATGTAACCGGCTCCTGTACATATACATTGGCAGAAAGGCACGGCTCGGCAAAGTGACGTATATATATATATACACACACGTCACTTTGAAATTCCCTGACCTGCGGACTCGATCAGGAACAGCGATCAGTGAAGCGTCACTTGAAGCCACGCCTACCAAGAGTTTGAATCACTCCCTAGGACACATTTAACCCCTTCAGCGCCACTTAGGGGTTAACCCCTTCACCGACATTTACACAGCAATCAGTGCATTTTTTTTATAGCACTGATCGCAGGAAAAATGCCAATGGTCCCAAAAATGTGTCAAGTGTGTCCGATGTGACCGCCGTAATGTCGCAGTCACGATAAAGAGAGAGGAAAAAAATAAAATAAAAAATGCTCTCCCTCTATACCAGGGATATGCAATTAGCGGAACTCCAGATGTTGCAAAACTACAAGTCCCATCATGCCTCAGCCTTTGGGTGTCATGCTTGTGGCTGTCAGAGTCTTGCTATGCCTCATGGGAATTGTAGTTTTGCAACAGCTGGAGGTCCGCTATTTGCATATCCCTGCTCTATACACATGACATTGGCAGGGAAGGAGTTAACACAAAGGGTTAACTGTTCCCTCAATGTATTTTAACCATTTGGGGGGGGGGGGGGGAGGGGGCACTCACTGTGCCAACACAGATCGGCTGTTCCTAGTGATCGGGAACAGTGATCTCAGCGTGATCCCCCTGTCAGAACGGGGATCTGCCTTGTTTACATAAAATTTACACTGTCCCCATAATTCCCCCCCCCTGCACTTTTATTCCTATTACAAGGAATGTAACCATCCTTTCTAAACTAAGGTATGACCGGTCCTCTTTTTGGAGAGATCTTGAGTCAAAAAGACCCCAAATCGCTTCTTTACTAAAAAAATAAAATAATAATCTTTTACTTAATAAAAATAATAATATTATTATAATGTAAAAGATTAGAAATGTATTATTTCTAATCTTACTTTATTATTATTATAATGTAAAAGATTAGAAATGTATTTCTAATCTTACTTTATTATTATTATAATAACAACAAGTCATTTCTAATCTGTTATTTTATAAAAAAAATATTAGAAAATAAGTAAAAAAAAAAAAAAAAAAAAAAAGATTAGAAATGATCTAAACTTAAATAATATTTTCTATAAAAGATTAGAAATTATTTTTTATTATTAGTATAATAAAGTAAGATTAGAATACTACATTTCTAATCTTTTACTTTATAAAATATTATAGAAGTAAAAAAAAAAGAAGATTAGAAATGTATTCTAATCTTACTTAAAAATAATAATAATAACTAATCTTACTTTATGAAAATATTATTCAAGATTAGATCATTTCTAATCTTTTTAATTATTATTTTTATAAAGTAAAAGATTAGATACATTATTTTCTAATCTTACTTTATAATAATAATTTTATAAAGTAAAAGATTAGAAATGTAGTATTAATCGTACTTATTATAATAGTAATTTCTAATCTTTTACTTTATAAAATTATTATTATAAAGTAAGATTAGAAAATAATGTATAATCTTTTACTTTATAAAAATAATAATTAAAAGATTAGAAATGTATTATTAATCTTACTTTATTATTATAATAACAATAGTAATTTCCAATATTTTACTTTATAAATTATAAAGTAAGATTAGAAAATATTATATATCTTTTTTACTTTATAAAAATAATAAAAAAAGAAGATTAGAAATTATCTAATCTTGAATAATATTTGTATAAAGTAAGATTAGTTAATATTATTTTTAAGTAAGATTAGAATACATTTCTTATCTATTACTTATTATTTTTATAATATTTTATAAAGTAAAAGATTAGAAATGTAGTATTCTAATCTTACTTAATACAAAATTAGATAATAATTTCTAATCTTTTAATTATTATTTTAGTAAAAGATTAGAAAATAATAATATATCTAATCTTTTACTAAAATAATAATTAAAAAAAGAAATGGGAATAGAAATTATTATCTAATTTTGTATTAAGTAAGATTAGAATACTACATTTCTAATCTTTTACTTTATAAAATATTATAAAAATAATAAGTAATAGATAAGAAATGTATTCTAATCTTACTTAAAAATAATATTATTAATAACTAATCTTACTTTATACAAATATTAGATAATTTATAAATCTTTAATTATTATTTTTATAAAGTAAAAAAGATGATATATTATTTTCTATTCTTACTTTATAATAATTTTATAAAGTAAAATATTAGAAATTACTATTGTTATTATAATAATAAAGTAAGATTAATAATACATTTCTAATCTTTTAATTATTATTTTTATAAAGTAAAAGATTAGATATATTTTCTAATCTTACTTTATAATTATAATTTTATAAAGTAAAATATTAGAAATTACTATTATAATAATAAAGCAAGATTAATAATACATTTCTAATCTTACTTTATTTTTTTTTATTATTTTTATAAAAGCAAAAGATTAGAAATATTATTTCTAATCTTTTACTTTATATAAAAAAATAAAATAATGCTTTACATCTGCCAGACCAGAAGTGAGGTCATCAAGGCGCTCCAGTCCTCCAAGGCCACAGAGGGGACCAAAGACTATCTTGGTCTTCGTTCACCTCTGTGACCAGCCGGCCGCACCGTCTGATCATTTCTCGGGCGTGAGTTGAATTATTTTTCTACACTGCCCATTTATAATAAAAAAATTTTTAGCAACTTTATTGG
>JAJQKJ010002460.1:0-77125 GCA_029574335.1 Rana kukunoris | reverse complement strand
TTGGCAAAAAATTACATTTACAAACAAAATAAAGTTTTCATTTTAAAACACCGCGGCATGGGGTTGTGAAGCCTGAGAAGAAGAGACATAACCATTTAGATTTAAAATATTAGCTAATAAACAAGTTTAACAATTCTTTGTAACACTTCCCACTGTTCTGGGAGCTTAAATGAATAATAAATGGAGTTAGCATAAATTAGTTCTGCCTCGAAATGTTGTGAAAATGAATCTTTTTTTTGTCTTATTGTGTGTTGTTTCGTAAAGGAAGGCAGACAGACATGATTGATTTTTTATTTATATTAAGAATACTTTTTTTTTTTTTTTTATATAGTGCATGCCAGTGAGCTTAGGTGGGCATTTTGACTCTTCCTTGAAGGTAGAAAATAGATTTAGCATTTTAAAATGTATTCCAATTTTAAAATTGATTTTTTCTATTTCATTGTATTTAATAATTTTTTTGTAAAACATTGCTATTTTTAAAGATTAAAAAAAATATATATATATAAAGCAAATGTTATGCCGCGTACACACGATCACTTTATGTGATGAAAAAAAATGACGTTTTTAAAAACGTCAATTTCATTAACCGTGTGTAGGGGAAAACATTGTTTTATGTCTTGTAAAAAACGACAAAAAAAAATTGAAGCATGCTTCAATTTTATGTGTCGATTTTCAAAACGTCGTATTTTGTTTCACAAAAAGTCACCGTGTGTAGCAAAAAACGTTGTTTAAAACAACGTTTTTCAACCCGCGCATGCCCAGAGGCTAGTTATGAAGCGAGCTTCAATGGAAAAGAGTGGTGAACGTAACCTCGCTTTTTGTGAAAAAACGATGGTGTGTAGGCAACATCGTCTTTGAAAAGTGAAGTTTCAAAAATGTTGTTTTTTACTTCACAGAAAACGTCGTTTTTTTCCATCACATAAAGTGATCGTGTGTACGCGACATAAGACTTTTAAGGTGCTTCAACCTCAGAAATGAAAATGAATACATGGGGGTAGATTCACAAAGACGTAATATTCCGCTGCGTAATCGAAATACGGTACGCTGCCGTATTTCACCAGACTCTACACCGAATTCAGGTAGTTTTTTGCGCGTACGCTATTGTGTCGTATTTTTTTTTTCCGCCGCGCAATCGAAATACGTGATTAGGGGGCGTGAAGCATTTAAATTAAGCGCGTCCCCGCGACGATCGAACTGCGCATGCTCTGTTCAGGAATTTCCCGCCGTGCATTGCGCGAAATCACGTCGTGACGTCATTCGTTGTTTGAGTAGCGGCGTTTACGAACATTCCTATTCCCGGACGACTTACGTTAAAAAATAATAAAAGACATCGGAAAACGTTGAAATTCGACGCGGGAAGGACGGCCATACTTAACATGGGCTGTCTAATATTAGACCAGCAAAAAGCAGGTATAGTGAAACGGAAAAAAAAGATGACTAAAGGTGCCGTAAGAGATTGCGTTGAAAGTGCGAAATTTTGTGGATTGCAGGCAAAAGCTCATTAGCATACCCTGACGGCGAAAAACAACAGGAAGTCCGCCCAGTGGCCGCAATTTTCTGGCAGCGTAGATCTGAAGGCGTACTAACACGTAATACAGTCGAAATGAAGCCCGCAGGTGTCTTTTCATGGTTTGAGGATTTCGACTAGCGTAAAAACGCCCGTAAGTCGAAATTACTCCAGTCTAACAACATTTACACAGGCGTAATCGCTTTTGTGAATCTAGGCCATGGTCTTTCTTAACCATTTCAGCCCCAGAAGAATTGGCTGCCCAATGACCGAGGCAATTTTGCGATTCGGCACTGCGTCGCTTTAACTGACAAATGCGTTGTGTGACGTGGCTCCCAAACAAAATTGGCGTCATTTTTTTCCCACAAATAGAGCTTTCTTTTGGTTGTATTTGATCACCACTGTGGTTTTTTTTTTTTGCGCTATAAACAAAAAAAGACAGAAAATGTTGAATAAACAAATATATATATTGTGAGTGATTCGCTCGGTAGCGGGTGTGTGTGACCCCCTGGATGGATTCACTACACGCTGAACTATACAGAGAGGCAGCCGAGGATGGTTGAAAACAAAGGATATGGTTTATTCTTCCATATTGCTGGATACAAGTGCAAGTATCAAAACAGCATAAACAAAACAAAACATAAAATACCCTGGCCACTTGGGGCGTCTATCTTCTCAACACAGGAACCTACCTATGGAGTCTGGCACAGCCTACTGCTGGGCAGACACTGCTGGTCATACAGCAGAAAAACAATAGTCTTTTTGATTTTTATCACACAGAAAAAAAATCAACAACCACCTCACCTCTTCAGAAGTCTTTCTGACTGCTCTCCTTAACTCAAAAAGCCTCAGGATGCAGCAATCAGTAGTCATCTTTTGGATGACTTATAGAGGCCTTAATTACCTCATTCTGAACAGCTGAAGTTTTCCAACGCCCTAAACCTTTCTGGCTATTTCTGCAGCCGACACCTGATAGTAATTGGTAAATTGTCTAAACAAGGCAGAAATGTATCTCCCGTCTGTGACAACACCCACAGATTTACCTGACTTCCTGTCACAATATATATATATATATATATATATATATATATATATAACTTTTATCTATACCAAATATCCCCCAAATATATATATATATATATATATATATATATATATATATAAAAATCTCAGTTTAGGCCTATATGTATTCTTCTACATATTTTTGGTAATAAAAACAAATAAAAATTGCAATAAAGGGGTTGTAAAGGATTTTTTTCTTTTTGATAATAAGCATCCTTTACCTGCAGACATTCCTCTTTTCACTTCCTCATTGTTCGTTTTTGCTCAGAAGTTGCTCTATTTCTTCTCTGTTCTGTTCACTTCCTGCTTGTCTGATTTTACTGTCCACCGTGAAGGGAGGCTTTACTGCGGTGGTCAGTGACGTGCTCGCCCCATCCTGGGAACTACATCTGTGCGGCAGGATGCTCTCTATGTGTTAGAGACTTCAAGGAGGTGTGAATTACTGGGCATGCCGCAATGCATACTGGGAAATGTAGTTCTTACATGAACGAGCGCCGCAAACCAGGAAGTGAATGACAGAACAGAAACTAGAACACCGGAGGTGATATAGATGAAGGAATTTAATAGGTATTTACTCGTTTTTTAACAGAATCATTTCACTATTCTGTCTGTCTACCTTGCAGACATTAATTTTAGGCAAAAAAATGTTTTCCTTTACAACTTCTTTAAGTGTATATTGATTGGTTTGCACAAAAGTTATAGCGTCTACAAAATAGGGAATAGTTTTATGGAATTTTTATTATTATTATTTTTTACTATCGTGTCTGCGATATTGCGCCGCACACATCGGACACTTTTGACACTATTTTGGGACCATTGTCATTTATACAGCGATCAGTGCTATAAAAATGCACTGATTACTGTGTAAATGTCATTGTCAGGGAAGTGATTAACCACTACGGGGCAGGAAAGGGGTAAAGTGTGTCCTAGGGAGTGATTCTAATTGTGTGGGGGCTGGACTACAAGTGCCATGAAACTGATCACTGCTCTTGATGACAGGGAGCAGTAAATCAGTGTCCTGTCACTAGTCAGAACATTAAAATGCCTTGTTTACATCCCCGTTCTGCGGCTCTGTGACCCGATCATGGGACACCGGCAGACATCGAGTCTGCAGGTCCCGCGGGCACAGTCATGGAGCTCACTACAGGTGTATATCTACGTTAAGCAGTCGGCAAGTGTTTAAAAACATAGGATTTTTAAACACTAAACGCCTAAACGCCTACAAATCAAAGAAAAACGAATTAAAAAAGAGAAGTGAGTGCATTGCAACTTTACATAGTTCAGTCCTGTCATCAGACACCTTTAGCATTCCACCCAATTTCTGGTATCTGTGTTTAACCACTTCAGCCCCGAGGGGTTTCTCCCTGTAATAACCAGGCCATTTTTTTTCGATCGTGCTATGCTGTACCCAAATACAATTGATGTCCCTTTTCCCTACAAATAAAGCTTTCTTTTGGTGGTATTTGATCACCTCTCTGGTTTTTAATTTTTTGGAGAAGCTGCATCCTAAGCACTCCAACCCACAACCCCTATCCCACCCTCAACTACTCTGTCCCCACTTACCCTCCTACTCCCCCCACCCTCACTTACCCCCTACAACCCCACTGTGCCTTCACTCCAGCCTCACCCAGCTTCCTACCCCCCCCCCCCCCCCACACACACACACACACACCTTCCAAAACACTGCTCTACATACTCTTCCTAGGTGATAGGTATCATAATTGGTATAGGCGAGTACATAAAAATATATCAGTACCCAGTGTTTAAAAAAATGGTATTGGTGTACCACTACTGGTAAGTAAATGTTGGTGATTACAACTTATTCCAATAAAGAACTATGGTTTCACATACATAGAAAAATAGTAAATCTAACCAAGGTATTTGTTGTAGCCAATGTCTCTAGAAATCCTAAAACACATGTAGTTATACACTATATTACCAAAAGTACTGGGACGCCTGCCTTTACACGCACGTGAACTTTTGGCTATTGGCATCCCAGACTTAGTCCCTAGGGTTCAATATTGAGTTGGCCCACCCTTTGCAGCTATAACAGCTTCAACTCTTCTGGGAAGGCCGTCCACAATGTTTAGGAGTGTGTCTATGGGAATGTGTGACCATTCTTCCAGAAGCACAGTTGTGAGGTAAGGCACTGATGTGGACGGGAAGGCCTGGCTCACAGTCTCCGCTGTTGAGGTCAGGTCTCATTGCAGGCCAGTCAAGTTCCTCCACCACAAAATCATTTATCCATGTCTTGATGGACCTTGCTTTGTCCATTTGGTGGAGGGGGCATTATGGTGTGGGGTTGTTTTCAGGGGTTGAGCTTGACCCCTTAGTCTCAGTGAAGGGGACTCTTAATGCGCTAGCATACCAAGAGATTTTGTACAACTTCATGCTCCCAACTTTGTGGGAACAGTTTGGGGGTGGCCCCTTCCTGTTCCAACATGAATGCACACCAGTGGACAAAGAAGGTCCATAAAGACATGGATGAGTGAGTTTGGGGTGGAGGAACCTGACCTCAACCTGATAGAATTACTTTGGGATGAATTAGAGAGGAGACTACGAGCCATGCCTTCTCGTCCAACATCAGTGACTGACCTTACAAATGCACCTCTGGAACATTCCCATAGACACACTCGTAAACCTTGTGGACAGCCTTCCCAGAAGAGTTGAAGCTGTTATAACTGCAAAGAGTGGGCCAACTCAAAAAGAAACCCTACGGACTAAAGCAGCTATTCTCAACCAGGGTTCCTCCAGAGGTTGCTAGGGGTTCCCTGAGCTGTGGCTGATGAACCACCTATTTGATGATGCCCACAGAGTTCAAGGTTCAGCACCACTTAGCAAAGCCAGTAGCATGATATCTTTTTAGCTGTCCTCAAGGGTGGCACTTCGAACACTACATTAAGGGGGACATTCTTCCCATTGACCACTAATATAAGGAGCATAAGCCCGGATGATTTGGTTTGAGTAAGGGTTCCTTGAGACATGAATTTTTTGGGGGTTCCTCTAGGGTTAAAAGGTTGAGAAAGCCTGGACTAAAGCCTCATACACACGATCAGACTTCCATTGGACTTTTCTGTGGATTTTGGTCTGAAGGGGCGATGGCCGTGAACTTAGTATGCATACCCACAACAGAACATTTTCACCCAACTTTCACCAAATCACGTGGTTTTTCAGCTCTTTAGGGCAACTTCTGCTATTGTTGTCTGATCTTTAGCATTGGTTCTGAGCATGCATGTTTGGAATTTGGACTTTAGTCCGATAGACTTGTGTACACACGATTGGATAATGCTCCATCGGACATTTTGTGCTGAAAAGTTTGAGAGCATTCACAGCGACCATTTGTCTGAAGAAAAAGCGAAAACTATTGTCTGATGGAGTGTACACACGGTTATGTTGCCTGATCAAACACATCCGGCCGACCGTTGTTGTCGAAATGTCCAATCGTGTGTATGAGCCTTAAGACTGGGATGCCATTAAATTTCATGTAAAAGCAGGCGTCTCAATCAGGGCCGATCCTAGGGTCACAGGCGCCTGGTTGCAGAAATATTTCTGGCGCCCCCACATGGGCGTGGTCATTTTACTAACCCCCTTTACAAATGTTTCTATGGCAATGACTCAACCACAGAGATGCTTCCCCACAAAGTCTTCATTACCCTGGGATCCTTTTATGATCTCTTAACAATAAAAAAAATACAGAAAGAGAAGCAGAGTACTTTATTGTAGGGTGACCAGACATCCCCGGTTTCTGGGGACAGTCCCTGGATTGAGGACACTGTCCCCAGACCAAGTCTGTCCCCAGTTTTGCCCCTGGATTGGATTTGAACAGGGGCTGAGGCGATTTCAAAGACAGTCAGTGCAGAATAAAAAAAACAATCTGAATTACATCCCCTTCCGCTCCTACTAGCTTGGGGGGTATTTTTTCCATGATCTGTGCCCCTTTTTGGTCGAAGCGGAGGAAATATTTCTTCAGTTTCGGGTGCATGCCCGTTCCGCTCCCGCTCGCATGTTCTTCTACAGTGGCTCAAGTCCCAGCCAGCCGCCTGCCTATCGCCATGCCTTCCCTGACATAGTGATCTTGCCCCACTTCCCACCTGATAGTAGCCAGGGCCCAAAAAGTTGACAGGCTGTGAGGCGGGTGGCGGCAATGGGCAGGGTCGCTGATTGCCACCATTACCAGTAAAAATAAATTGTCCCCGGATCTCATTTTAAAAATCTTACAGTTTATTGGGACCTGGAG
The DNA here is from genome assembly GCA_029574335.1 of Rana kukunoris. Taxonomy (NCBI): domain Eukaryota; kingdom Metazoa; phylum Chordata; class Amphibia; order Anura; family Ranidae; genus Rana; species Rana kukunoris. The sequence goes on along the minus strand of JAJQKJ010002460.1, from coordinate 70,319 downwards.
ATGGACACAGAGAGGGTTTCTGTTAGAGAGTCTGTTAGAAAGACCCCCAGACATACGACAGACATGATACAGGAGATGGTCAGAGACTACAGACATAGTAGAGGAGATGGTCAGAGACTGCAGACATAGTACAGGAGATGGTCAGAGACTGCAGACACAGTACAGGAGATGATCAGAGACTGCAGACATAGTAGAGGAGATGGTCAGAGACTGCAGACATAGTAAGGAGATGGTCAGAGACTGCAGATATAGTACAGGAGATGATCAGAGACTGCAGACATAGTAGAGGAGATGGTCAGAGACTGCAGACATAGTACAGGAGATGGTCAGAGACTGCAGATATAGTACAGGAGATGGTCAGAGACTGCAGACATAGTACAGGAGATGTCAGAGACTGCAGACATAGTACAGGAGATGGTGAGAGACACATCAGTTCTGGACAGACACACACCTATGCTCAGAACACTAGTTCTGGACGGACACAAACAAAGAGAGAAGGAGGGAGGGGGGAACTCTGTCACTTTGGCGCCCCCACCTCTGCAGGACCCTGGGTGCAAAGCACCCTGTGCACCCTGCCTAGGATCGGCCCTGGTCCCAATACTTTTGACAATAAAGTGTACGTAGTGTTCAAGCTGTATTGTGGTTATGTAGTCAATGACTTTGGGCAGTTCCTGAATATAAGTCAAAACACAACATTACAGAGCATGCCATATAAATATACAAAGTATGATTTACATTATGTGAGCAGGAAACATATTGAAAGATTAAAAGTCTAATTATCTGAAAGTTTTATGGATAATTTACATATAAACCACCAGCCCTATGGCTAATCACTATTGATAATGCCGAAATTATGCACCTTAATTAGGTTCATTATAAAAAAGTAACCCTGATTACTGTCTGTTTCCCAGCTGTCCATTGGGTGTTCAGTTGTTTTGTTATAAACATCTCAAACTGTAGAACATTTTCAAGATGCTGTTGACCTTTCTTCTCAATGTACTCAACAGCAGTCTGATTATCAAGAAGATGTTTGTTCGTCGGTTATATTACCCAGAGGGCAGACTATGAATAATTTTCTCACCTGAATACCTGTCGCTGCAGTAAACTGATCATTTCCTTCACTCATATTTGCTTATTTTATGTCTTAATGGGAGATGGAGAATGACAGGCTTCAAGTGTAAGTGCGCAATTTTGAGGAGTAATAAAATAATGATTAACAGGATCTGCAATGTTATTCAGGGTTATTGGCAACAAACAATTTTCTCTATGATGATATGGGAGTGCCAATTGACCTAGACTCCAAATGATGCCTATTAGTGAAGGACGAACATCTGACGGGACGGTTCGCGAATGCTAACCGCGAACGTTCGCATAAGTTCGCGAACTGCAAGTTCGTGGCGGGCCCAATTGACTTTAATGCCAGGCGAACATTAAAAACCTGCAGGTCATAGTTGCAGCCACAAAATACTTACTAGCTGTGCACAAATAGTCCCACAACATGGACACTGACCTACCGGAAGTATTAAAGCGGAGTTTCACCCTAAAAAACATGTATATACCATTACATTCAGCATATTTCCGACATGTACAGTATGCTTTTTTCGCTGTACATACCGTCTTATTGTTCTTTTCCACCCGGCTTCCGGGTTCTCACTCGTAGGCGTTCCTATGAAGAGGCGTAGTGTCATCTGGGACTTATGTGCAGAAAATTTATCGCGCCAATATTTAGTGAAAAAAAAAGCTGCTACCTAAAAATAATCAATAGATTACAGACATTGGAAAATAGGAACAAGGGTGCGCTAGTAAACTAAAACAAAATTACAAAATAAGTGATCAACTATGGTTAATTTTGTTAAGATGATCCAGTAAGATGTTGGTGAAAACCTCTCACTAAAGTGAGAGGTTTTCACCAACATCTTACTGGATCATCTTAACAAAATTAACCATAGTAGATCACTTATTTTGTAATTTTGTTTTAGTTTACTAGCGCACCGCACCCTTGTTTCTATTTTCCATCATCTGGGACTTAGCCCAGATGATTGACGTGCCGATAAGTCTCGCTAAGCGTTCCAAAAATAGCCAAACTGGCAGTCGGCTCTATACGGCGCTATACGGCGCCTGCGCACAGACTAGGAGCCGTGTAGAGCTGACTGTGCAGGTGCCTTATAGAGCCGACTCCCAGTTTGGCTATTTTCAGAACGCGTGACGCGTGTTATCCGCACGTCAATCATCTGGGCTAAGTCCCAGATGACACTACGCCTCTTCATAGGAACACCTACTCCCTGCGGGAGTGAGAACCCGGAAGCCGGGTGGAAAAGAACAATAAGACGGTATGTACATTGAAAAAAAAAACAGCATACTGTACATGTCGGAAGTATGCTGAATGTAATGGTATATAAATGTTTTAGGGTGAACCTCATTTAAAGGGCCAGGTACAGGTATGTGATAATGACTGTCCGTGCCATTCTGCCGACGTATATCTACAGTGAGCGGTCCTTAAGCAGTTAACTATCTTCTTGTGTGCCAGTTGTATTAGACTCCCCCAACCTGGGGCATGTTGTCTATGCTGGGCCCAATGTTCCCGTTGAGGGCCCTGTATGGAATCACGTGAGGTGCCCAGTCGAGGCACCCACCTATCAAGGGAAGTTACGGACAAGTATGCCCCACTTTTTTTTTTCTTTATCCCAGTTTCCCTATTCCCCCTGCCCCTCAAGAGTGCATAGACTATTGTGCCAGACTTTTTGTGGGGGTGGGTTCAGTCAGTTAGAGTGGGGATCTGCCGGCTTCGGAATTACAACAGTAAAGAATTTGCCAGGAAGAGAACTATTTTTTTTTCTCTTCCCTCCCTTTTTTTTTTGGTTCTTTGCAGCTACTTCCGCACCCTTGACTTTTTTTTTCTTCCTCCTGTTGCAGTACCAGTGCACTGACCGCTAGGGGCAGTGTCCTGCATCGTGACTTTACAGGTTACAGTTTTTTTTTTTTTGCAATAACTCTTTCTCATATTTTTTTTTGTTATGTGGTATTCCTTGGGAGGAGGGGGGAGACTTTGCATTCAGGACTGAGCGTACAGTCTCAGCCCTGCCTCTAGAGGTCGCATAATAATAGTGGAGTTTATAATATACCTCAGGCTGCATTTTGTTTTTCTTGCAGGTTGTTTCTTTGGACCCACCTGTCATCAACAACTGTGATAATGGGCAGTTAGATGTGTATGGGGTTGCAGGGTTGTGTATGTGTGTATGTCATATATATATTGTAATATTGATAAGTATTTTCTTTTCCTACTTTTCTCTATTTCGATATCAAGTCTGAGCATTCAGGCTCAAATGCTCTGGGACACTGGGGACAGTGTCCATTCAAGTGGAAGGAGTATGTAGCACCCCCCCCTTATTTACGGGGTGTTACGCTAAAGTTAGCCGGGAATGGGAGAGTTAAGTTACTCCCATTCACGAATTGCCTAAATTCGGGTTGCTGACAGTTTTGGAACTGCCTTGTAGGTCGGTCTACATGCCAGGGGGGTGTTATTACCCCTGGGTGACAGTCGGCGCTAGAAGGGGTTCTGACAGACCCACCTTCCCCCAGCAGCCAATCAGAGGAGCGGTTCTTTCTCTGGACATGCTGGCGGGAGGGTATATCTGGGGCAGTCGCCTGTGAGAGTTGTGCTATGCGGGGCCCGAGTTCCAGGTGTGGCATCCACCTTCAGGGTGCGCGCATCCATGGGCCCCGCCATCGAGGCCTGCCTGGCTGAGGTTGCGTACCAAGCGGAACTTCATTCTGATGCAAAGAGGGGCCCCAGCGGCTTGCTTGGTCCCAGATCCTAAGCGGGAGCTGAACGATGGGGGATCGCCTCGGGAGAACCCAGAGACAGAGGTTGTCTGCGAGGCCTGGACGAACCACCGGGGATCCGGTCACCACGCCACATGACAGGTACACTTCAGCTGGAGATTGGACTTACTGGGAGGATTCATTGGTTCTAGCCTTTGACAAATCTAAGAGAAATTCACCAGGCCTGTGGTAGAGGCCCCTGTTTTATTCCCAGTGACTTTGTTTAAAAGTGGCCCTTTCGGCTGCCAGGCTCAAGTAAATCGCATGTCCGGGGCACTTTACCCACTCTGTTGAGAGTGGCGACGTTTGAACTTGACTGTGCTGAGAGCAGGTTTGCTCTCTCTTTGATATCCAAGGCCTGATACTACAGTTCTCTCCTTGCCCATGAACCTTTTCTCTATCGTGTGCCATGTTGATGTCGGTCATGTTGGGCCTTGGAATAAAGCATTGAAAACTCAAGTTGACGTCTGGACACTTGCTCTTCAACCACCTTCATTATTATTATCCCTAGACAAGAATCACGGCTCCTTCAGGGGTGAGCGATACATATATTATACAGTTGTCAATCTTTTTCTCATTTGTTTTTTAATATTAACATTTTTGATTTTGCATGGTTACTGTATTTAAAAAAATAAACAATTTGTAACAAAAAAAATAATAAGATTTTACATTCATATTGCTCATATTTACATTTGTCCTCCCCCTCAACCAACACTTTTGAAAATGATTTAGAACATTTAGTAACTTGGTATGTATACAAACAGTTGGATTTAGTCATTCTAGAATATCACAAGCCATGATTGCCAGATCCTCTCAGATTTAGCATGCCCAGTTCAAAAATATTTGCTTATATTTACAAAGTACATAATTCACATATTGTATACAGATGGTTCCACAGACGCTTTCATATGTAGAAGAATTGCGTCCCTTGCATAAAATAGCAATAGTCAAAATAAGGACTTAAAGTGATATAAAAGCTTTGTTTTTTTGTTTTGTTTTTTCCATTTTAAAATAACAAACATTTTATACTTACCTCCTCTGTGCAGTTGTTGTACATAGAGTAACCCGTGTTCTCCTCTTTCCGGATCCCTCTTCAGCCCTTCTGGCACCTCCCCCCTGCCGAGTTCCCGCACAGCCAGCAGCTTGATCTGGGGGCACCCGAACCAAAATGCAGCTCTGTGTGTCTATTCAGATATAGAGCTGCCCCCCCTCTCACCTCATTGGCTTACAGACTTTGATTGACAGCAGCAGGAGCCAATGGAGCTCCGCTGCTGTCTCAGCCAATCAGGAGGCAGAGTCCCAGCCAGCTGAGTCTCTCGTGGACAATATTGGATAGAGATAGGGTTCGGGTAAGTATTAGGCCTCTTTCACACTGTAGCTTGAGAATTTTCAGTACAGCTTGTTTTTTTACTGAGCTAAAATAGAGCCCATTAACCACTTAAGGACCCGCTCATGTACATATACGTCGGTACTTAAAAGATGGATATCTCAGTAACGACATGCAGCTGCTGCCACAACCGAGATATCCATCTTTTCTTTGAGTGGTCCTGTAAACGATAACGGTGGTCTCCGTGGCGGATTCGCCGCAAGATCACCGTTATCAGTGGCGGGAGAGGGCCCCCCCATTTTTATTTTATTTTTTTTCGTGTAAAAATTGATTAAATAAATTGAAAAAAAATAAGAAAACAACGCATACGTGAGTCGCGCCCGCATATGAAAACAGCGTTCAAACCACACAAGTGAGGTATCACCGCGATCGTTAGAGTCAGAGCAATAATTCTAGTCATACACCTTCTCTGTTACTCAAAAATGCAATCTATAAAAAAATTTAAACGTCGCCTATAGAGATTTTTAAGTTTGACGCGGGCGCAATTTTGAAGCGTGACCTGTTGGGTATCATTTTACTCGGCATAACATTATCTTTCACAGTATAAAAAAATTGGGCTAACTTTATTGTTGTCTTATTTTTTCATTCAAAAAAGTGATTTGTTTCCAAAAAAAGTGCACTTGTAAGACCGCTGCGCAAATACGGTGTGACAAAAAGTATTGAAATGACCGCCATTTTATTCTCTAGGGTGTTAGAAAAAAATATAATATAATGTTTGGGGGTTTTAAGCAATTTTCTACCAAAAAAAACTGTTTTAATCTTGGAAACACCAAATCTGAAAAACAGGCAAGGTCCTTAAGTTGTTAAATGTAATAAAAATCTGCATATTTGGTCAATAAAGTACTCCTATATATGCCAATGCACAAAGGTTTGTGCAAATATGCACGATTGGGCACAGATGTGTGCTAATGGACACCATTTATAATCTGCGGAAGAAGACGGTGAGGATACATTTGTGCAAAAATACAGGAAATTCTTTGAATTGGAAAAAGTAGATGCTCAAACAGGAGTATCATGTGCAATAGACCTTAGAAGGGCAGAGAGGGGGGTGTTGCACACAGAATGCTTTTTATCTTAATGCATAGAATTCATTAGTATAAAAAAGTAGTATAAAAAACATTTTGGGCCATATTCACAGTGCGGCATAAAGTTGTGCTGTAAATTAGAGAGACAAGTGCTGTATTCACAAAGCACTTGCTCCTTAAGTTACGGCGGCGTATCGTAAATGTGCCGGCGTAAGCCCGCCTAATTCAAATGTTTTTCATGTGGGCATGTTTTAGTTAAATGAAGTGTGACCCCACGTAAATGAAGTTTTTTTTTTAATCTGCGCATGCCGTGAACGTATCCCAGTGCGCATGCTCCAAATGACGTCGAAAAGAGTCATTGAAAACGACGTGAACGTAATTTACATCCAGCCCCATTCACGGACGAGTTACGCAAAACGACGTAAAAATGTAAAAAATTTGACTCGGTCCCGACTTCCATACTTAATATTGGCTGCGCCATCTTTTTGTTGGAATAACTTTACGCTTGAAAACGCCTTATGTAAACGGCGTATCTGTACTGCGACGGCCGGTCGTACGTTCGTGAATAGGCGTATCTCGCTGATTTACATATTCTAGGCGTAAATCAGCGTACACGCCCCTGGCGGCCAGAGTAAATATGCAGTTAAGATACGACGGCGTAATACAATTACGTCGCTCGTATCTTAGCTCAAACGTGGCGTAACTTGTTTTCTTTTTTTTTTTTTTTTTTAAGTTACGCGGCGTATCTCGAGATACGCGTCGTAACTATTGCTGAATCTGGCCCTTTGACTTTACCACCACTTTAGGGTAAATGCCTTGTATTTACTATTGCAAATAGTATATCTTTGGGGAGTAAGGGGTAATTCTAGTTTTGAAACTGAGGCTGTCCATAGACGATGCAAATTTCTTTCCTGCAGCCATTGGTTTCCCTATCAACACAGACAGTGCTAAAAGGGGATTCCCCCCTGCTGGGGAAGCCATCCCCACCCGGGAGAAGACAATGATTATCGCTAATGGCTATAGCAGCCGCTTGCCATAATCAAAAGTAAATCCCACAGGTTAGTTGTACCCAAATTGATCCAACAATTAATTTGGTACATTCAGCCTGTCGATTAATGGTTCGAAATCCCGGCCAGTTCAGCAGGAACCAAGTATTGTCAACCTTCCTGGGTGTGTATTTGTCATGTACATGGGTGTATTCGAAGCGGGATGTTCCTGGTCCCACAGCTGCAGTTTTAATGGTTGTGCCACAGAGGAGCTCTGGAGTTATGGTAATGTTCTCTCAGTTTAATGCATTACCTTGGACTCAATGAACTTATGCCTGAATTCTGCTGATTTTGTACTTCACCGTCAGCTCGTGTATGACCAGGGCTTTTTTTCAGGGGGAACTTGGGGGAACTCAGTTCCACCACCTTTGGCTCAGACCCTTTGGTGCCTGCTCACCACAATCACTTGTAAACACAGAAGTCTGGTTTATGTGTTTACAAGAGACACCTCTGCACTCTGTGTGTAACCCCCTGAACTCTACACTCTGTATGTAATGCAATCCTGGTATTTAATGCCCCTTTAAGACCCTTCTACTGTTTGTGAAATTTGAATGGGGTCGTGGTTGAGTTCCTGCACCTATTTTTTGAGAAAAAAGCTCTGTGTATGACCTTTGCCTTCCTGACCCACTTTCTGGATTTCGATTGTGTGCCACTTTGCCTGATCTGTTGCCGACTTGCCGTCCTGACCTGCCTGACTAAGTTTTCGCCTGAATCTTCAGCAAACAAGCTCCACTTCGGACACTACCTACCACAGGTACCTTACAGTATTTGCTGTCAATAGCACAGGTTGGCAGGCAACATCAGAGAATGTGAAGAGTATCTGCTGTTGGTGCGGTACATGTTGGGCTTTCATTACAGCAACCTTTTTTCAACACAGAGGAACCCTTAAAATAACTTTCCAGTCTCAGGCAACCTCTACCAAAAATGACTATATCTAATTATCTATACCTCGTGATACATTATGTGATGGTCCATGGGAAGAATGCCCTTTACACTTCTGGCCATTGGGAAGAATTCCCCCCCCCTACACTTCTGGCCATTGAGAAGAATTACCCCCTCAGGCGGCGTACACACGACCGGTTTCCTAGGCAGAATTCAGCAAGAAACTCGATGGGAGACGTATTCTGCCGAGGAAACCGGTCGTGTGTACACTTTTCGCCGAGAAACTAGTCGAGGAACTTGTCGAGCCAAAAAGAGAGCATGTTCTCTATTTCCTCGATGGGCAATGGGAAAATTTGGCTCAACTACTATTTTGACTGCTGAACAAGGAACTTGACGGGGAAAACGTTGTGTTTCACCCGACGAGTTTCTCGGTCGTGTGTACGCCACCTTACAGATAGCTAAAAAGATCAGTGGGAACTTATCTGAGAAGCAGAAATTGCTCATTACTCAAGGAGCTCCTGGTAAACTCTGGAGGAACCCTAGAGCTCCATGAAAAAATGGTTAGGAAAAATCAATGCCTCATCATTGGTGTCATTGGGAGGAATTGTGCCCCATAATTGGTGTCATTGGGAGGAATTGTGCCCCAATCACTGGTATCATTGGGAATAATTGAGCCCCATCATTGGTGTCATTGGGAGAAATTGAGCCCCATCACTGGTGTCATTGGGAGGAATTGAGCCCCATCACTGGTGTCATTGGAAGAAATTAAGCCCCCTCATTGGTGTCATTAGGAGGAACTGTGCCCCATCATTGATATAATTGGTAGGAATTGTGTGCTTTATTGGTGTCAGTGAATAAAATAGTGTCCCAAGGGCCGGATAAAAGCCAGCAAAGGGCCACAGTTTGGAGACCACTGTTTTAGAGCATCGCATGAAGCTGACTGTGATAGAACAAGTGTCATATTTAGAAAAGGGGAATAAAAGTTTTCTTTAGATAAGGAATGGCAACTACAGTAGCTTTCTTTTCGCTGGGTATAATTTGTTGATCCTTTACAAGCTGTTAAATTCTTTAAGTAGGCTTAAATAGGCTTCTCAGTGGAATTTGGCTGGATGCCAGGATGCTACTGAGAAGCAGCTTTGAATTATTTGAACTTACTGAATTTTATTTTTGATGCTATTTACTTGCAAGCAGAAATAATGAAGTAAAAAATCCTTACATATACATTTATTGGATTTAAATGGCTGTAAATGTGTAATGTATTTTCCAAATAGGCTGCATGGAACTTGGACGAGGGTCTGTGCAGACAAATTAGTTTGGCAGAGGATGCATTGGGTCAACACAGGGTGGCTTTTACCAAGACATCACAGGTGGTGGTGGTGGCAGTTTTATAAACTCAAGAAGTCACATTTATATTTATCCTTATACCTCGCACACACAATGGCGATTTCCAAGAAGAAAACCGTGCTTTTTTTTTTCAGCAGGAAAACGACTGAAATTTGTCTTGCATACACACGGTCACACTAATCGTGGACGAAATTCCGAACACCAAGAACGCGGTGACATACAACGCGTACGACGAGCCGAGATCAATGAAGTTCAATAGGCAGTTTGGCTCTTCTGCTTGATTCTGAGCAAGTGCAGGTTTTTTTTTTTGCGTCATAATTGCATACAGACGATCGCGATTCCCGATAGGATTTTTTTCTGTCACGAAAATTGAGATCCTGCTCGTAATCTTTTCTTGGCCAGAATTATCACAGAAAAAGTGCGATGGAGCATACACACGGTCAGATTTTGTGACAAAAAGCTCACATCGCACTTTTCTCTTTGGTAATCGCGATCGTGTGTACGAGGCATTACATTATCACCAATAGCCTGTAAATGCCTAATAAACATATGAGGTAATGGTGACTGGCCAGAGTCGCGTGACAACGCGTGACGTCACTCCAGCACATGCGCATGGGAGCCGTCACTTACGGCATGACCCCATTCATAAAACGGCACGCGAATGCGCAGTAGACATCGGTACAGTCTTTTTTGCAAATATCTCCTAAACCGTGTTAAAGAGATATTGCAAGCACCTACAGGTTAGCCTTAATCTAGACTAAGGCCCCATACACACGATCGGATATATCCGATGAAAACGGTCCGCGGACCATTTCCATCGGATATGTCCGATCGGGAGTTTGATCCGATGGCGTGTACACACCATCGGATCAAATTCCCCGCCGCCGGACGGCGCGGTGACGTGGCGATGACGCGGCGGTGACGTTGACGCCGCCGCGTCACCGCTACGTCACCGCACCAGGAAGTAAAACACTTCCGCGCATGCGTCGAATCCATTCGGCAGCGGCGCGGCGGCGGTGGGAGCCGACATGTCTGCTGGTAAGTGTACTAACCAGCAGACATGTCGGGCGGACAGATTCCCACCGGATAGATTTCAAAGCTTGCTTTGAAATCTGTCGGGTGGACAAATCTGTCCGCTAGCCCATACACACGAGCGGAGATGTCTGCTGAAACGGTCCATCGGACCGTTTTCAGCGGACATATCCCCTCGTGTGTACGCGGCCTTACATGTAGGTGAAAGTTCTACCTGAGGGTTTACAACCACTTTAAAGGGGTTGTAAAGGTAAATGCAAAGGATGCATTAAGGTGAAAAAACATCTGACGGTACCGACCCCCCCTGAACCCCCGTTTTACTTACCCTTGAAAGTCCCGCGCGCGTCCCCGTGATTCTCTTCGGGTCCCAGTCTGGCCGTTGATTGGCTAGGCTGGACGGATTTATATCAGCGCAGCCATTGGCTGGCGCTGCTGTCAATCACAGCGGATGACGCGGTGCGCCGGGGGGCGGGGCCGAGTGATACAGTGGGCGGCTATGCCCGTCGCTCGCAAAAGCTTTCCACCATGCAAGCTCGCTCGCATGAAGGTGGAAAGCTTTTGCGAGGAGGACCCGAGACAGCCGCCGAGGGACTCTAAAAGACAGGGTTAGGGGACACTATGTGCAAAACGAACTGCACAGTGGAGGTAGGTATAACATGTTTGTTATTTAAAAAAAAAAAAAAATGTTTGCCTTTAGTGTTCCTTTAAGGGAGCAAATCTTCCGATCCTTAAGTGTTACTAAACCCAGGACTCTGAATTCACTCTATAGGGTCTCACACAGTGCAGAGAACATGGAAATGCAATTATGTTAGGAAGCTCCTTTTCTCATCAGCAGTATATACTGTAGCAGTCTTGTGACTTCTATCAGGCCCTGTACACACGAGGAGACATGTCCGGTGAAAACGGTCCGTGGACCGTATTCATCGGACATATCTACGGGGATCTTTTGGTCTGATGTATGTACACACCATCAGACCAAAATCCCCGCGGACAAAGAACGCGGTGACGTAGAAGACACCGACGTCCTTAAACCTGGAAGTTCAATGCTTCCACGCATGCGTCAAATCAATTTGACGCATACGCGGGATTTCGGTCCGCTGGTTAGACATACTAACCAGCGGACATGTCCGACGGACAGGTTTCCAGCGGACAAGTTTCTAAGTATGCTTAGAAACTTTTGTCCGCTGGAAACCTGTCCGCTAGGCCGTACACATGATCGGACATGTCCGTGGAAACTGGTCTGTGGACCAGTTTCAGCGGACATGTCTCCTCGTGTACGCGGCCTCAGTGTCTGGTTATAGCTTGTAGGAGTTTTCATTCTCCTCTGACTGACCTATGAGGCTGTAGGACTCCTGACTCTCTGTCTGGACAGTGCTGATTGTCCCCATGCTGATCACATCACCCTACCAAGAAAGAAAAAAAACTCTCTAGCAATATGCACCAAACTGAGCATGTGCAGTGTTTCCCTAAGGCTCTGTACTATGGAGATGGATTTGGGGATGTGGAAAAAGGGTAGGATCAGAGAACACATCATCAAACAGCCTGTTTACCTCTCTTGAGAGCATATATGTCTGTGGAAAAAGAGTTTTACCTCTCTTGAGAGCAGATATGTTGGAGGATACACGTTGAGTAATCTTCTTAAACACACAAGACCGACGTGCAAATCTATTTTTGCTTTCTTTCAAGCCATAACCCCTGTAAAAAAGGATTTCCATCATACCTTGCCAAAGATTTTTATCTTGGTACAAAAAAGAAAAACATAACTGGGTAAACATTTTGAAGCCCATTCAGATTTCACTCATGGTCTAGTCTAAAGTGAATATTCCTTTAGACCAATTTACATAGTTCAGTTCCCATTTTGCATGAGAAGTATCCACATTACCCTCGGCATTGTTCCGATGCACAGATACATTACCATGTTCTTTTCACCAGCATATTAAAATTGATTAGATTCCATTAGAATTATTTTCCGTACAAGGTTCAATTGGGGATTTTCATTTCAAGTTTTCATAATATCAAACTAGTCTTTGAGCAGGAACGGATAGACGGTGTTATTTGGATTTTCAATTCTGCCTGAGACAGCTCTCGAAGCTGATGTACAGATACATTCATGACCTCTTGTATAGTCTGATCATAATTACCCAACTGAATGTGCGTTATTGCTTTTGTTCATTGTGTTGTGTTGTGTCTTCTGCTAGGAGTTTTAATATCATCCCTTTAGTTCGAAAAGTTCCATAAACAGCTCACAGGTTTGTTATATAATATAGAAAAAAACTGAAATATTCATTGATGTGGTTCTTAATCTATCTGAAATGATTGAGCATAAAAGGTGTTTAACTGCAGTATCTCAGACGTTCAGAAGATATAAAAAGTACTTTTGGTGGCAGCTCTGAAGATCTTCAATCAGTGTTAAAGCATTAAAGAGAACCTGAATTGTGGAAACTGCGCCAAAAAAGGCACGCCAATTATTTATCAGTAGGGCAAGTGGGCTTCAACTCTTCTGGAAAGGCTTACCGTGTTTTGTTCTGGACTTTTTGTGAAGGTGGCAATCTTCTAGGGTGACCACTTTGCAGGTCTGTCCCGGGCACATTCATTCAAGGACAATACCATGTCCCAGAATGAAACTGACACAGCCAACAACCCCCCCCCCCCCTCGGGCCAATCTTATGCCCCCAAAAAAGGCTGCTACCTACATCACCGCTTTACTCACTGACAGTACTTATTCTGGCCGGAAAATGCCTGGGGGAGCACAATCCCGCCCCCTGCTTGTGATTGGAGAAATCATAAATCCCGCCTCTTGTGTCCAATCACTGTGCTGTGATTCGTTACAGCACAAGCTGATTTTTGGGAAGGGAGGGTGTCCCTGAATGGTGGGTTGGTAATGTGGTCACCCTATGGCCATCCTGACAGAGCTGTCCCCATGATGTCTGACCATTCCCCATTTTAGAGCTGTCCCTCTGATGTCTGGCCATTCCTCATATCAGACCTGTCCCCCTGATGTCTGGCATAAGTGTGCGCAGCCTATTGCTTTAGGGTGTGCACCCCAAAGCTCAACACACACTACCAATCACTCACAATCTTCATTCAGAAAGGTAGGGGGCCAGTAAATTACATACTTTTCAGGCCCCTTCCCCCACTCATTCTAAAACATCCCCACAGCAACAACCAGCGGCAGAGGAGGGAAGCCAGAAGAGCTGTAGGGAGAAGGGGAGGAGTTAGGGCAGTAGGGGGAATTTGTGCTGCCCAGGGTGATTAGGGTGTGCCTGGGCACACATGGCACACCCTGTGCACACGCCTATGATTTCTGGCCACTCCTCGTATCAGAGCTGTCCCCATGATGTCTGGCCACTCCTCGTATCAGAGCTGTCCCCCTGATGTCTGGCCATTCCTCATATCAGAGCTGTCCCCCTGATGTCTGGCCATTCCTCATATCAGAGCTGTCCTCCTGATGTCTGGCCATTCCTCATATCAGAGCTGTCCTCCTGATGTCTGGCCATTCCTCATATCAGAGCTGTCCTCCTGATGTCTGACCATTCCTCATATCAGAGCTGTCCTCCTGATGTCTGGCCATTCCTCATATCAGAGCTGTCCTCCTGATGTCTGGCCATTCCTCATATCAGAGCTGTCCCCATGATGTCTGGCCATTCCTCATATCAGAGCTGTCCTCCTGATGTCTGGCCATTCCTCATATCAGAGCTGTGCCCCTGATGTCTGGCCATTCCTCATATCAAAGCTGTCTCACTGATGTCTGCCCATTCCCCATATCAGAGCTGTTCCCCTGATGTCTGGCCATTCCCCATATCAGAGTTGCACCCCTGATGTCTGGCCATTCCCCATATCAGAGCTGTGCCCCTGATGTCTGGCCATTCCCCATATCAGAGCTGTGCCCCTGATGTCTGGCCATTCCTCATATCAGAGCTGTCCCCCTGATGTCTGGCCATTCCCCATATCAGAGCTGTCCCCCTGATGTCTGGCAACCGGGGGAAGAGTGACAAGGGCCTGGCTGGAGGTTGTGGGGGTCTGCGAGCAGGGAGCTTATTGGAAGCTGAAAGCCCCTCAGATCCCGCCCCCCCCCCATGTTAATGAGTAAAGGGAACATAGAACCCCTACTCATTCACCAAAAAAGTGTAAAAAAGTAACACTAGTTTTTGACAAGTCTTTTTTTTTAAAAAAAGATCCAGACTGCTGTAAACTTTGCAGTTTTTAGAATAAGGTGTACTATACCTGTTCCTGGAAGAAAAATGTAAACCCCAGACAGGAAAACTCTGCCCCATGTTAGCCTTTCAAGATGTTGCTTGCCGTTTATACATAAGTTTGCACCTTAAGGTTCTGCCAAGGTTGTGGTGTGAAATTGCAACCTTTCTATCTTTATAGTCTTGATGTAGGAAAAAAATGTGTCATCATGGTTGTGCTGCAGCACATACCTGCTTTATATTCTAGATAAAGATTAAGCAGATACCGAGAAATGGTTGTAGAATAATATGCTCAAAGCAGATATGACACTTCCTGGGTATATTTTAATCAATCACAACTGTGCTGAATAATATATGGGAGATATAAACAGTGTTTGGAGTTGGCTATTGTTTCTTCCTCTAATCCTGGGATATTACTCTGTACTCAAAGCTGTACACAACACTCCTATATGTATCGGAATAGTCCCTGGTTTGGTGAAGTTAGTGAGACTGTTTAAATCAGTGGTGTTGAGTCTACTAGGAATGTGGGGCCATTAAAGTGGATGTCACAATGTAGAGAATAAGATTTCCTATCATCTGTGCAAAGTCTTGCAACACAGAGTTAATCCAGCGCTGAGCAATCCTATTTTTATTGTTCAGTGAAATAAAACAGACTTCCCTCTAAAGACCAAAGTCCTTGCTTGAGTGGCAGGTTATTTACATATCTTGTGCACAAGCTTGCAGACATGCACAGCTTCTTGTCTATGTATATTCTGATGGATGGTCACACTGAACTGTGGATCACCGCATGTTTTGAAAACATTTAATCAAAACACAGAAAATACAGCCAATCCTGGGAGAGCTGGATGGGAGAGGAGAGGAGGAGAGGGGAGGGGGATGTGAATTGTGCACTTTACAGAAGCTGTGCATGTCTGCAAACTAGTGCACAAGATATGTAAATAACCTGTCACTCAAGCAAGGACTTTGGTCCTTATAGGGAAGTCTGTTTTATTTCACTGAACAATAAAAATAGGATTGCTCAGCGCTGGATTAACATCCACTTTAAGTTTGATCCCCGACAACAACAAAGGCCATATATGTTAGTCGGTATCTGCAGTACTATAGAAGTATATTACACATGGGTTTAATTAGCTGGACTTGTGTCTTTTTTCAACCAGTCAAACTACACTCTATTACCAAAAGTATTGGGACACCTGCCTTTACACATACATGAACTTTAATGGCACCCCAGTCTTATGTCCCGTACACACGGTCGGAATTTCCAACAAGAAAAGTCTGATGTGAGCTTTTGGTCAGAAATTGACCGTGTGTAGTCTCCGTCAGACTTTTCCTGTCGGAATTTCCACCAACAAAAATTTGAGAGCTGGTTCTCAAATTTTCAGACGGAAAAAAATTCCAATCGTCTGTAGCAATTGTGACGTGCAAAATTCCGACGCATGCATGCTCGGAAGCATTGAACTTCATTTTCTCAGCTCGTCGTAGTGTTGTACGTCACCGCGTTCTTCATGGTCGAAAGTTCAGAGAACTTTTGTGTGACCGTGTGTATGCAAGCCAAGCTTGAGCGGAGTTCCGTCGGAAAAACCAGCCAAGGTTTTTTACCGACGGAAAATCCAATCGTGTGTATGCGGCATTAGTCCATAGGGTTCAATATTGAGTTGGCTCACCACTTGCAGCTATAACAGCTTCAACTGTTCTCAGAAGGCCGTCCACAAGGTTTAGGAGTGTGTCTATGGGAATGTTTGACCATTCTCCCAGAAGCGCATTTGTGAGGTCAGGCATTGATGTTGGACTATAAGGTCTGGCTCACAGTCTCCACTCTCATTCATCCCAAAGGTATTCTATCGGGTTGAGGTCAAGACTTTGTGCAGGCCAGTAAATTTCCTCCACCCCAAATTTGCTCATCCATGTCTTTATGGGCCTTGCTTTGTGCACTGGTGCGCAGTCATGCTGGAACAGGAAGGGGCCGTCTCCAAACTTTTTCCACAAAGTTGGGAGCATGAAATTGTCCAAAATGCCTTGGTATGCTGATGCCTTAAGAGTTCCCTTTACTGGAACTAAGGGGCCAAGCCCAATACCTAAAAAACAAACCCACATCATAATCCCCCCTCCACCAAATGATTTGGACCAGTGCACAAAGTAAGGTCCATCAAGACATGAATGAGTGAGTTTGAGATGGAGGAACTTGACTGGCCTTGCCTCAACCCAATAGAACACCTTTGGGATGAATTTGAGCGGAGGCTGTAAGCCAGGCCTTCTCGTCCACACCAGTACGTGACCTCACAAATACACTTCTGTGTATTTATATATACACACACACATGTGTGTGACAGAGGTTGGTCCCCATCCCCATGATTAAGCTCCGGGGAAGAGCGAAACACTTTGTGGGAGTGGCCTGGCAGGAGCCCAGGCTGTGGTTGCCACTCTCATTACCATTACAAGACTCTAAGGGTGTGCAGGCATCATCCCGATATAATTTTTTCTGCTGGTGCACCATAATAACAATCATAGCAGCAGTTTAGCCATTCTTATAGGCAGTGGGAGGGGACACCCCCCTCTCCCACCACCCTCCGGTGCTTCTCCCGGCTCACCCATGTGATCGTTGAGCTGGAGGATGGATCGGTCCCCGTATAAGTTTACTATAGAGATTTCTGGTGACAAGATGGTTCACAGTCATCTCTATGACCCTCGGAGGCTTCCAAGCATGCGTCGACTTGATTCTGAGCATGTGTGGATTTTTAACTGATGGTCGTGCTTACAAGCGATCGGTTTTGACCTATCGGTTAGGAATCCATAGGTTAATTTTAAAGCAAGTTGGCTTTTTTTTAACCTAAGGTTAACTAACCTATGGGGCCCATACACGATCGGTTTTGACCGTTGAAAACGGTCTATCAGATCGTTGTTTTCTGGCTAACCTATCGTGTGTACGAGGCCTAAGTCATGCCCAAATTTTTTTATTTTTTATTCATTAAAAAAATCCCCGCGCAAATACCGTGTGACCTAAAACATTGCAACAACCGCCATTTTATTCCCTAGGGCAGGGGTGTCAAACTGGTGGCCCTCCAGCTGTTGCAAAACTACAAGTCCCATGAGGCATTGCAAGGCTAACAGTTACAAGCATGACTCCCACAGGCAGAGGCATGATGGGACTTGTAGTTTCGGAACAGCTGGAGGGCCGCCAGTTTGACACCCCTGCCCTAGGGTCTTTGCTAAAAAAAATATTAAAAAACATTTATAATGTTTGGAGGTGCTGAGTAATTTTCTAGAATAAAAAATTATGATTTTTACATGTAGGAGCGAAGTGCCAGAATTGGCCCGGGTGGGAAGTGGTTGAAGAAAACTTCAAATCCTCTGCAGCGTTTGATCGCTCTGTCCTAAGTTCTTTTAGAGATGAAGCAGTCGTTGGGAACAGCGCCCCCTAGCACCACGGAAAGGGAGTGCCATCTTGTTCTTTTAGGCTACACATGCCCGCTGTTGTAGCCATTGAATTTATCATAGGTGAGGAGAGAATGTACACACCATGGAGAACGTAGAGAAACACACAATGTACTTATTTATGTAGACTACTGTGCTGATGAATGACACAGACCAATTTAATTTTAATGCGTCTGGGCAATTTTAACTTTTTCTGGCAAAATCCTTATTTCCAGCATCTTAAAATTAATGTGTAAATAAGTTGACTGTTAAAAAGCTCAGCAGCATGAGATTAAAATACCCCATGTACTCCTGTCCTTACACAAACCCTTATGTGTTGTTTCTCTATTTGTACTCGGTGTTCTGTTACCTTCAGTGTATGATTCACACAGTACCAAAAAGCAAGTCAAAGAGTATAGACTGGGAGGATTAAATGTTAGAATAAAGTGCACGGAATGTAATGATTGTGTGATTTCCAAAAGCCTCACAATACGTTCTTCAAAAACAGTTTGTTACTTTTTCTATCGTCTGTTTAATAAAAAGGTAACAGCAGACTCTTACATTAAAGCAGTATTAAACCCAAAAGCAAACCTTTATTATATTGCAATTAGGGATGAGCTTCGCGTTTGATACGAACGTATGTTCGACTCGAAACATTGTCTCTTCGTACGTTCGACGAAATTCGAACAAAAGCGGTCGTTCGCGCCAAATTCGAGTGATGCAAAACGGCCCATAATTCACTGCGGCATTGCGCGCTGATGATTGGCCAAGCATGCTGTATGTCCCGCATGCTTGGCCAATCACAGCGCGCAAAAAACGAAGAGCCATAATTGGCCAAAGCCTGCTGGCCGGCCTTGTGTAGTGTGTTCCGGCTTGTTAATGAGAGCAGTCAGAGAGACAGAGAGATTGTCTTTTTATTTAGCTAGATAGAGCAGGCAGGCAGGCAGGCTAGTCAGTTTAGCTTAATTTACAGTGTGTAGAGGATATATATACATCCCTAGGAGTTGTACATATATTTATACACTGTATAGCTTAGCTAGATCAGTTCTTCCTAATTTACTGGCAGGCAGGCGATTGTGCTATCTAAAGACATTATCACACGTATAGACACCCAGCAGGTACAATATTTAAAGGAATTTTTTTGGAGCAGTGATTTTAATGATGCTTAACTTAAAAAAAAATATGAAAAATTCCTTTAAATATTGTTCCTGCTGGGTGTCTATAGTTTGCCCGTGAAAACGTCTTTGAGAACCTGGGTCTTGCCCCAGGGAACATGTATCAATGGAAAAAAAGTTGTAAAAACTGTAGTTTTTTCAGGAGTCGTGCTCCTGAAAAAAACGACCGTTTTTTAAACTTTTTTCCATTGATACATGTTCCCTGGGGCAAGACCCGGGTTCTCACAGACGTTTTCCAACAATAACTTGAATATTGGTCTTTAAAATGAGCGTTTTTGAATTTGAACGTTTGAGTCCCATAGACTTCAATGGGGTTGTAAATGCTCGCGCGAACGCTCGGTCTGTTCGACGGTTCTGGTGCGAACCGAACGCGGGTATGTTCGGATCATCCCTAATTGCAATGTATCATTCATTGCTATGAGTGCATTTTTTTAGGCTTTCGTTCTTCTATTTTCGTCTGGTGATACAGCCAGTAAGTCAGCTGGAGAACAAGCTCTCCAGCAAAATGTATCAGTTTACAGGAAAGAGAAGCCTGTAGCAAAATACATAGGCCTGGATTCACCTAAGACTTACGCCAACGTATCTATAGATACGCCGTCGTAAGTACAAATGTGCGTCGTCGTATCTCTGCGCCGATTCCCCAAGCTAGATACGTCAAAAAATTTGACTTCAGCCGCCCGACGTAACTTTCCTATGCCGGCGTATCGTGGGCGCATAGTTACGCTGGACGCATTCGGCGTACCCATGTTAAACATGCAAATGAGTAAGATACGCTGATTCACAAACGTACTTGCGCCCGGCCCATTTTTTAAGTGATTTGCGTAAGGTTTACGTCCGGCGTAAAGTTTTTCCTCATACAGGAGGCGCAACCCATGCAAAGGTATGGACCAGGGAACGAACGCCGTCGATTTTTACGCCGTTTACCTAGTACGTCAATAGGGCTGTGCGTAGGTTACATTCACGTCGTAGGCAGTGTTTTGACGTATCTTAGGCAGTTATTTCGACGTGACTGTGAGCATGCACACTGGGATGCAGCCAAGATATGACGCATGCACCGTTCATTCTTAGTACTTGTTTGAAGCTCAGCCCATCATTTGCATGGGGTCACGCTTCATTTAAATGTTACACGCCCACGCAGGAGAGCGAAGATTTGCGGTCCAAGGCCCCAGACTATGGAACGCTCTACCAACCAGCATTCAGTTGGAGGAGAATCACTTGACCTTTAGGAGAAAGATCAAGACCCATCTCTTTTGAGTTCAAAGGAGAAATGAACAACGAGCGCCCAGAGGCGATTCAGTTCGCATGTGCAGCGCTATATACGTTTTTCACTCACTCACACTTCCAGCCCACTTCCACCTACTTTGACTTACGTCGGCTCACGCCGGCGAATATACGCTACGCCGGCGCAACATTGGGAGCATTTGCTTTGTGAATTCCATGCTTGCCTCTCAACATTGCGCCGGCGTAGCGTAAAGAAGATACTCTACGCCTGCATAAAGATGCGCTGAGGTACGTGAATCTACCCCATAGTATTTAAGCGCAGGGCTGGCATGACTGGGGTAGCAAGGAACAGCACTATGGGGTTAAATTTAGTGGGAGTGGAATTTGCAGGCTAGAGGGGTGGTCTGATTTAGTTTTCCAGGGAAAGGAGGGGTGTGGGGAGGTCTGCAGGTCAGTTACCGGACAGGATCAGAAGAGGAAGCTCCCACCCTAATATGTTGGGATTGTATATAATTAGGGTGTTTGGGGAAGGATTGGCGGTTGGGGATCTTTGGAGGAAGTAGACATTTTGACCAATTAGGCATAAGTGGGGAACCATCAAGGTATGGGATCCTCGGATCCTAAGGTAAAGGAAGCTATTTAGGGAAAAAAATGGTATCTTTACAACACCTTTAAGACAGAATTGGCCAGAAGGAGAAGCCAGGGAAGCAGCAACTTGGATGGGGTAAGTGCAGACCTGGAGGGGGGGGGGGTTGTTTGCCACCCCCCCAAAAAAAATAAAGCACCAGCAGCCACTGATTAGTCACAAGATAATTGAAGAGGGGGCCCCTTACTGAATGATATAGGACTTTAATGTCTGTGGAGTTGTCAATGAGGTAACACAATATCAACTATTTTTGAAAAAATTCAAATGCGATTTTATTGCAAGTAGATAAAAACAGTTGTCGGGTCAAGTTTATATTCATGATTCTAGATATTAAGGAAATAAATGTATCTTTACAACCCGTTTAACACTAGTGGTGATCAAAGGGTTAAGTGTTCCCTAGGGAGGTGCTTTCTAACTATCAGGGGGATGGGCTCACTGGGAATAGAGAGAGATCGCTGTTCCTGATCACTAGGAACAGCTGATCTCTCTCTCCTCCACTGTCAAAACAGGGATCTGCCTTGTTTACATAGGCAGATCCCCATTCTGCCTCTCTTTCCCGCAATTGGCCAGCGGACATCATGGATGAGCTCCTGCAGCGTGCGGCAGGCGCGCCCGCAAAAGCAGGTGCACGAACTGACGTACCAGTACGTTAATTCGTGCAACTGAGCCACCTTGCCGCAGTATAACTGGTCGGCAAATGGTTAAAGTAAGATAGGTGGTGGGTTAGGTGTTTGTGTAATAGTTTAGGGAGGAAAGCGTTGAGTGCTTATAGTGTGAAAATTTACAATAATTTCGACCTCAAGAACTGAAAAGTGTCACGCTGGCCTCTTACTTGATTTAGAAAGTCTCAGATGGCTCTAGAATGACACAAAGAAGTATTTGGTAATAACATTCAAATAGAAACAGCATGCGTGGCAATTATACATGTTATACCAAATTTGGAAAGAAATTGGAGTTTTAGTTTATTGGTTTTTCATCAGTTGGCTCTGGGAAAACAAACGATAACGAGCGTATATTTTGTATATCTGTTCTACCGGTTGGCGTTCCCCGAATTTGCATCCCATCTTGTATTACACAAGTGATGTAGGGAGTAAAACACAGAACAAATGTCATCTTAGGACTCAAGAAGCATGTAAAAGTGAACAGCTGGCGCTCGTTTGGCCCGCATGATCTTCCCGTAATGCTTCTTGCTGGAGGCACAAGTAATATTTTAAGCCACTGTCACATAGTGGTCACAGAGCCAGCATTGACGTGAAAAGAAAAGTCTCAGCTTTATCCTAAACATCTTGATTTCTGTGTGGGATTGGGACAAAATGCCACATAGGAATCTATCCCTGATTTATTTATTTTTGGTCAACACGTCTTTCAAATTTTTGGAGAGATGCAGATTTTAATCAAACGAAAATTACAAAATTTTGAATTTTTACATTACAGTTCACACAGGTACTGTGATAGAGGTTTAACCACTTGGCTACTGGGCACTTAAACCCCATTCCTGCCCAGGACAATTTTCAGCTTTCGGCGCTGTCACTCAAGAAAAAACAATTAAAAAAAAGACCAAACATTTTGAATAAAAAACCTAAACGGTTTTATAGTTTGTTACAAAATTGTGCAAATGGGTAATTTATCTCCTTCATTGACGGGCACTGATAAGGCAGCACTGATGGGCACTGATGAGGCAGAACTGGTGGGCATTGATGGGCATCGATTGGTGGCCCTGAGGTGGCACAGATGGGTGACACAGATAGGTGGCACTGATGGGCATTGATAGGTGGCACTGAAGGCCATTGAAAGGTGGCACTGATAGGTGGCACAGATGTGTGACACAGATGGGTGGCACTGATGGGCATTGATAGGTGGCACTGATAAGCATTGACTGGTGCCACTGAAGGCCATTGAAAGGTGGCACTGGGTGGCACTGATGGGCACTGCTAGGTGACACCGATAGGCAGCACTGTTAGGTGGCACTGATAATGAGGCACTGATGGACATTCATAGGTGGCACTGATGGGCATTGATAGATGGTACTGGTGAGCACTGATTGGCGGCATTGATATGCACTGGCAGGTGGCACTGGTGGACACTGGCAGGCGGCACTAGTGGGCACAGATAATCAGGTGATTTCTCACCCTCTTAGGGACTGATGTCAGCACGAGCATAAAAAAAGCCGATTTCTGATTTTTTTGTTTACATCACGTGATCAGCTGTCATTGGCTGTCAGCTGGTCATGTGGTAAGGGGCCGGAATCTCACTGACTCTGATCACCCAGTGCACCGCACACGCCCCACGGGTCACGCTGTAGCCGTCATTCAGTTATAGTGCGGGCTCAAACCAGTTACAGCCTAACTCTAGGCAGAAATAACAGTCACAAATCACTTTGGCTCATCGTAGTTCTATCATCATTAATAGATCATTAATGTTTTTGTTATTGTTTTTCAAGAAAATTACAAAATAATATAATCATGCAGACAGAAAAATAAAGATACAATAAAATACAGAGGAAAAAGCTAGAATAAGCAATCTACTGTAATGGTAAAAGCAGGGACAGGACAAGGGGTGGGCAGGACAAGGCATTCCCCTATTCTGCCTAGTGACTGTCACTGATGACCGTTCCCTGTGATTGAGAACGGTAATCAGTGACGTGTCACGTGTATACACGCCCCCTAACAGTAAGAATCAATTCCTAGAGAACACTTAACCCCTGGAGCGCCACCTAGTGGTTAACCCCTTCACTGCCAGTATCATTTTTACAGTAATAAGTGCATCTTTATAGCACTGTTCGCTGTAAAAATGTGGTCCCAAAATGGTGTCGGATATGTGTCCGCCATAATGTCGCAATCCCGATAAAAATCGCTGATCGCCGGCATAACTAGTAAAAAAATCGGAAGCGCTGATCACTGTCTTGTCACATGTAGCCCACCCCCCCATCAGTAAGAATCACTCACTCGGGCACACCTAACCCCTGCAGCGCCACCTAGTGGTTAACCCCTTTGCTGTATTTTTTACAGTAATCAGTGGATCTTTATAGCACTGATTGCTGTAAAAATGACAGTGGTCCCAAAATGGTGTCAAAAGTGTCCGATGTGTCCGCCATAATGTCACAGTCCCGATAAAAAACGCTGATCGCTTCTGTAACGGAATGGCCCGTGACAGACTGAGATATTCCTATGTCTAGGGTCACCTTATGTCCACTAGGGCCATAGGGTGACAAAGAATCATAATTCATATATTACATGAGATGGGACATTATTAATACTTCATATTTCAGGACTGAGATATCACAAGGAGTTCATGATGACATGACCAGGGCAGCCAGCCAGTGAGTCATACCTTTTGTATAATAGGCTATTGAAATATCTTAAGGTGTTGGCTATTCACTGTAAAGACATTCCGTTGAAGGTGTTGATTGCACCCACTCTCACAAGACTCTGCCATTGTGTGATAAAGCTGTCTAGATAACTTATTCAACTAGATGTCTGTGTTACTATTCAAGATTAATTGAACCCTATTGATAATGTGGTGCCGTCATGTCTAGCTACCAATTAAAGAATTATCCTCAGTGAGTGAATAGGGGGTGGAGATTGCATTGTCCTGTGATAAACTGCATTATGCTTGAGACTGTATAAGAAGCTGAGAAAATACCAATAAATGGTCATATCTTTGAAAGCAAGTGCAGAGCTTGAGTCTCGTCTTGTTTATGGGAAATGATATGGATCGTGTATGGAAGATTGTCGCAATGTGTCAGATAAGCTTGTCGTGGATGGATGGAAGGTCGTAAGCGGTGGTGACCGTTACAGCTGCCATAACTAGTAAAAAGAAAAATATTAATAAAAATGCCATAAAACAGTCCCCTATTTTGTAGACACTATGGGCCAGATTCAGAAAGTATTTACGTCAGCGTATCAAGCGTCAGTTACTTCGTTTGCGTAAATCGTTCGGGAATGGGGCTCAACGTTAGTTACATTCACGTCGATTACATTGACAAATAGCAACGTGATTTCGCGCATGCGCACTGGGAACATCCACGGACGGCGCATGCTCCGTCCAAAAAAACTTAAATTACGTGAGGTCATGATTCATTTACATGACAAATTTGAATTGTGCGGCCTTACGCCGGGCACTTTACGCTACGCCTGCGCATATTATGGAGCAAGTGCTTTCTGAATAAGGCACTTGCCCATAATATTTACGGCGGCGTAGCGTAAACAGCATACGATACGCCACCAGACAGATACATCAAATGTATCTGAATCCTGCCCTATAACTTTTGTGCAAGCCTATCAATAATTGCGTTTTTTTTTTTGCAAAAATATGTAGAAGAATACGTATCGGCCTAAACTGTGTAAAAATAAAAAGTTTTTTTTTATATATTTTTTGGGGATATTTATTATCCACTTAAGACCCGGACCAATATGCTGCCAAATGACCAAAGGGGTTTTTGCGATTTGGCACTGCGTCGCTTTAACAGAGAATTGCGCGGTCGTGTGACGTGGCTTCCAAACAAAATTTGCGTCCTTTTCTTCCCACAAATAGAGATTTCTTTTGGTGGTATTTGATCGCCTCTGCGATTTTTATTTTTTGCGCTATATACAAAAATAGAGCGACATTTTTAAAAAAAACAATATTTTTTACTATTTGTTATAAGAAAAATCAATAAACTAAATTTTAGTAAAACATTTAGGCCAAAATGTATTTAGCCACATGTCTTTAATAAAAAAAAAAAATCGCAATAAAAAAAAAATTAGCTACCTAGCGGGAACAGCGACACTAATACAGCGATCAGAAAAATGATCGCTTAGTGACGCTGGCAATAGGGAGTGAAAGGGTTAACTAGGGCAGTGATCAAGGGGTTAAAACGTTATTAGGGGGGGTACAGGGGCTACCCAGGACCTAACACTATCTGAATGTCACACTGCCTGTCACACTGACACTAAATACAGTAATCATACATGTATGATTACTGCATTCAGTGACACTGTGACAGAGGGAGGGGGGGCGATCGGGGGGGTTAAATGTGCCTGTGTGTAGTGTAGTGTTGGTGCAGACCTTACTGTGTGGTGATCTCTCCTCAGCGGTGGTTGAAAAAAACGCCGAGGGAGAGATCACGTCGCTTCCTCCTTCCTGTGTTTACACAGGAGGAGGAAGTGACAGGGCGGGCGGGGGCGCGCATTGGCTGGGAGCGATCCGGAGGGGGCAGACAAAAACAAATAGCGGCCCCCTCTTGTCGGATCGCTCCTGCAGCCGCGCGGACCGCCGCATGTACGGGGGGAGGGTCCGATCAGACCCCCGATCCCCCCCAAGGCACCAACGTATATATACGTTGATGTGCCTGTCGGTGCCATTCTGCCGACATAAATGTACATGTGGCGGTCCATAAGAGGTTATAGAAAAAATGTAAAAATATTGAATTGTTTTCAAAATTGTCGCTCTTTTTTTGTTTATAGCGCAAAAAATAAAAATCGCAGAGGTGATCAAATACCACCAAAAGAAAGCTCTATTTGTGGGAAAAAAAGTACGTCAGTTTTATTTGGGAGCCACGTCGCACGACCGGGCAATTGTCAGTTAAAGCGACGCAGTGCAGAATCGCAAAAAGTGACCACCCCTTTGGTCCGGGGCTGAAGCGGTTAAGCACACCACATAAATCCATTTAATTAATACTATCTCATACCAAAGCTTTTGCTTTTGTAATCTTTACTCGCATACATCAAAATAAAGCCCCTGGGGATTAACATAACACAATCTCACAAAATGTACTTTCCAGCTACCTTTGGCTTCAGCATGCTACCTTCCACCTTTAATATAATTTTTCTCAATTTAGCATCTGCCCATTCATCTTACACAGTGGCCAATAAACCATTAAATAAATAAACCTGTTGAAGACCAAGATTTTATAGAGACAGAAAGAGTTTTTTTTTTTTTCTCGTTTTCTGCAAGATTCTTTAGACTTTAGTAGCTGTGGGAGAGTTTTGTGAATATTTCTGATTAATTTTATCTCTAGTGAAAGTGCCAAAGAAAGAGCATTTGTAATGAGTTAAAGCTTGGAGAATCAATCAGATTTAGCACCTGAAGCAGGCTGTGAGGCAACGCCAGTTATCTTCTCCGAAACAATGACGTTTTGTGACTAGAATACCATTAGGAGGAAAAAAAATAAAAATAAGTAAGTGGTTTGTTTGGCTCTTATTTTCAGCAATTGCTTTAGGAACACATAGCACTGTCACAGTAATCAATTATCTTAAATATTAATTTATTAATTTAATTGTCTCCCCCCTTTTTTTATTTTTTTATTGAATTTAGTTTGTTAATGTGATATTTTCAAAGAGCATTTTTTTTTTCAAATATTTTTTTATTTTTTTATTTGCCGTTAGCAGGTGTACAATGGAAAAGAGATGGTCTTGCATATTAGTGGAGATTTGTTAATTATGGGTTCTATTCAAACAATTTCTTGCATCGGGGGAGTAGAAAATCGCTATTAATTTAGCATGAAATACACAAAGAGCTTTGCAGCTGCAAAGCTAACCCGGTGTTTAAATACTGTAGCCCACTCATACTAGAGAAGGCAATGCTAATTAATCTATTTGCTGATGTTATTTGGGTAGAAGATATTCAAGGAAGGAGTAGACTGTGTAGTTCTAGAGATTTTAAGTGTCTTACAATGAAATAACACCACCCTCCCGCCCAGCCCCTTCCCAAGACACAAAAATTTTAATAAAAAACCCTGAATTACATATCCATCTTGCAGAAAACACTATTATAAGCTACTGTATTGACTAAATCTCATTTAAAGTGGAGGTCCACCCGATTTTTTTATTTTTTTTTTAAGCCAGCAGCTACAAATACTCCACCTGCTGACTTTAAAAAAACGGACACCTACCTGGTCAGCGCACCTGCGATGTCAGCAGACGAGGACGAGCAATCGCTCGGTCCTCGGATGCTTCCTCCGCCATCCTCATTGAGGTAATCAATGATGAAGCCCTTGAGGCTTCACTGCCTGATTCCCTACTGCGCATGCGCCGTCACTGGTCCTTGCTCTCTCCTGGAAACAATGTTTCCCAGAAGACAGCCGGGGGGGTGACGTGAAGGGGCAGGACTGCCGTGAGAGTCAGAGCACGGAAGCGGTGCAAATGCCTATTTTTTTGGATGAAAACCATACTAATTAAATGAAAATCGGACGTTGTGTTCACATCCGCCAACATTTTTATAGTCTGCATTTGTCATAAGAAAAATCGGTGATCAGGTGATTCTTTTACCTTAATTTACAAGGACCATGAATTTCAAAACCCACTGGATCTTCCACAAACCCATTGTAGTTGCAAACCCAAACCTCATCCCTATTTTCAGATAGAATGGAAGGATAAAGATTCATTTACATGCAAGTATGATAAGCAGTGTAATGAGATGGCCTCATGGTTGTTCAACTAAAAACAACTTCATGTGCTTTTCTTGCCAGAAGGAAGATGCTACATTTGTTCAGGACCTAGCAGCAGAAGAGTGATAACATCAACTAAGCCAGCCTTTTTCCACCAAGGTGCCTTCTGGGTTCTTCAGTGGTGCCTTGGAAAAATGCCTAAAAATTGCCCCAAACTGCTTAAAAACGGGCCAGTGAGTAGAGCAACCCTGTGTTTTTCTTACACAAAGCCACAGGTTTTATTGTGCAGCGTTATAACCTTGGATGCTGTCAGGGCCGCCATCAGGTTGGTAGAGGCAGTACACCTGTCAGGCGGCGTACACACGATCGGACATATCCGATGAAAACGGTCCGCGGACCATTTCCATCGGATATGTCCGATCGGGAGTTTGATCCGATGGCGTGTACACACCATCGGATCAAATTCCCCGCCGCCGGAAGGCGCGGTGACGTGGCGGTGACGCGGCGGTGACGTTGACGCCGCCGCGTCACCGCAACGTCACCGCACCAGGAAGTAAAACACTTCCGCGCATGCGCCGAATCCATTCGGCAGCGGCGCGGCGGTGGTGGGAGCCGACATGTCTGCTGGTAAGTGTACTAACCAGCAGACATGTCGGGCGGACAGATTCCCACCGGATAGATTTCAAAGCATGCTTTGAAATCTGTCGGGTGGAGAAATCTGTCCGCTAGCCCATACACACGAGCGGAGATGTCTGCTGAAACGGTCCATCGGACCGTTTTCAGCGGACATATCCCCTCGTGTGTACGCGGCCTAAGGGGCCCGAACGGCAACCCCCTTTTTTTGTAAGAGGCCCGGAGGTCCCCAGGGCCCCAGATGGCAACCCCCCTTTTTTTTCTTTTTTTTTTATACATTTTTTTTATATATTTTTTGTTTTGTTTTTATTAAAGGGCCCAGAGGTCTCCAGGGGCCCGGAGGTCCCCAGGGCCACGGATGGCAACCCCCTTTTTTTTAATAAATATATTTTTTTATTTCATTTTTTAATTAAAGTTCCCAGAGGTCCCCAGGGCCCTGGATGGCTACCCCTTTTTTTTATAATTATATATATTTTTTTGTAAGGGGCCCGGAGGTCCCCAGGGCAACCCCTCCAATTAATTTGTGGCACCCCCCACTTCTTAATTCATGGTCCACCACCCCCCCCTACTCAATTAGCGGCAGCCACCCGGTTCTCAATTTAAGAGGCAGCACACCCCCCCCAGGTTCTCTGCTCCAGGGGGCCCATGCCTGAAGCTGTGTAAGGGGCCCCATAATTCCTGATGGTGGCCCTGGGCGCTGTCTGGGATAGCCACTGGTCAACTGTCATTGGTTTAGAAGGGGAACGTTGGTGCCTGCATCCTTGTTTTTCCCTTCTCGACCTCTCTTCATCAGCATTGGCATCACATTAGCTCAGTAAGGGATAGAAAATTCTGCAAAACTACTCAGTGTGCAAAGGTGTATTTGCTTTGTAAGAATAAACCACCTCTAATGTTGGGTGTGCTACCTGAGTGGATGTTGCTCACTATGTAAAACTATTAGTTTAGGTTTATACATTTTAGAATGGGGTGTCTCAAGATTGTACAGAATTTTAAAGGGTGCCTTGACTGAGAAAAGGTTGAGAAACACGGATCTAAGCCTCTGAAAAGCCACCTAACTGGAGCTTTGAAACGGCTTTTTAATGATACACACATTTAAAAAATATATCGAGAATTTATTCATGCAATTCATAAAGTTACTGAAAGGTCCACCTTAATGCTGCGAACTTTAGAAATATATAGGTATAAAAGAGATCCAGCTTTGCAATAATATAGCTCTTTATTGAAGAACCTCATTCAGAGCTTCACAGGTAATACTGAAAAGTGAACAGCACAGGCATTTCTTTCTACATTTGTATTATCCAAGCTGTGGTAGATTTTCTTTTACTCGTAAATTGGCTCGAAGAGAGATGACTACCTAATGTTTATGCTTTTATAGCCACTACTTTTAAATCATATTTTAGATAGCTCAATATACTGAATCTCAATAAAAAAAAGGGTAAATATGTATTTACGGTGTTTCTGGTGATATCAAGACCGTATTTAATAAAAAGAATAGGTTTGTAGTCAAAAATTATTTTTATTTAGAGAGCCTGTCTGTGTGACCGTATCCCTTTCAGGGCAGTTCTATTAGGCTGCGTACACACGACCGAGAATCTCGTCAGGCAAAACTCATCGTTCTCCCTGTCGAGTTCCTAGTTCGGCAGTCAAAAAGCTTGTCGAGCCAAATTTTCCCGTTGAACCACAAGGTAATAGAGAACAGGCCACGTACACACGACCGATTTTCTCGGCAGAATTCAGCAAGAACCTCGATGGGAGACGTATTCTTTCGAGAAAACCGGTCGTGTGTACACTTATCGCCTAGAAACCCGTCGAAAAACTCGTCGAGCCAAAAAGAGAGCATGTTCTCTATTTCCTCGTTGTTCAATGGGAAAATTTGGCTCGACGAGCTTTTTGACTGCCGAACTAGGAACTCGACGGGGAGAACGATGAGTTTTGCCCGACGAGTTTCTCGGTCATGTGTACGCAGCCATGCTCTCTTTTTGGCTCGACAAGTTTTTCGATGGGTTTCTCGGCGAAAGGTGTACATACAACCGGTTTTCTCGGCAGAATACGTCTCCCATCGAGGTTCTTGCTGGATTCTGCCGAGAAAATCGGTCGTGTGTACGCGGCCTCAGATGTGCTAAAAAAATCTAATTTTTTTTCCATTTAGGATATCCACCTTTTTAAATATTTCTATAGAGCCCAGTGCTCCCAAAAATCGAAAAAAAGATGAAACATACCTATCCACTTCCAGTCCAGGCCAATTCTGGCACTCCTATCCTACATGTAAAAAACAACATTACTTTTGCTAAAAAAACAACTTAGAAGCATGTCTGGATTGCATGGGTTGTTATCGACATGAGGTGAAAATGTCATGCTAATAGCATATTTACCTAGAAAAATGGCGACATGTTCAATACTTATTTACCCGCTGTTTATATAGCTTTTTCATTTTTATACTCTTTTTCTTTAAAAACTTCCTCAGGACAAAAGTGCACATAAAGCTTTTTAAACCATCTTCACAGATTACGTCTATATTGCTTTAACAGCTTATCCATAAATCAGATTTTGCGCCTTTCCTACCATTGGCACATTCTTTTTGTATTGACTTGCTAACACATCACAGCTGTGATCTGCGGTTCGCGATCTTGCTTTTAAGTGTACCATTGCTTAGAAATCTTGATGTAATTCTTACTGGAATATAATATCCATTTCCCGCATGCTTTATCAGAGATACTTTTTTGGTTTACTGTTTGTCTGTGTAATAATATTATGGCATTAAAAGGATTGCTTTCTATCATCTGTACAAAAAGGCATAAGACTGGGGCTAATGACTGTGCTGTGGAGTGATGCATCATGGGTAGTGATAACTTACTTTCCAGAAACCGGGACTTTTCGGTAAAAATTGCAGAAATGTACAGTGATTTGCAAGAGAACATCAAGTGCATTATGCTATGGTAATAAAAACAAATACAAAGGAGGTCACAAGAGGTAAAGGGTATCCGGAGTACTACGTTCTAGAAGAAGATGAGAAATTGATGGCTGTGAAAGTAATATCTTAGTGGTTTTATCAGTAATTCACTGTTATCTGTGCAGCTATTAGGACATATGGTACTCCTCTTGGACAGTGTTCAACTTCAGTCCAGGAAGGGAAAAGCAATCCAGGCATGCTTTCTATGGCGCTGGTATGCATAGCATACTAGCTCATTGGTTTTGATTGGATTGGAATAAATGCTTATAGAGCGCCAAATGCGAGTTGTGAAACTTGCGTCTAAGCGCTTACCAACAAGCTCAGGGTATCCAATTCCCAGGAGCAAAGATAAGAGAATAGGACAGAGGTGAACAAGCAAGAAGTAAACCAAAATATAAAAAGATGGTGGGGGGGGGGGCAGGACACAAGGAGCCTATCCATACTCCCTGACCATGGACCGCAGCCTGGGATTAAGGCAGCGTCCTGCTAAGAGCTTGGATGGCCAAGTCTCTATCCGTAGGCTTGTGAAAAAAGCAGTGTTTTCAAGCCTTTACAGAAGGCCATCAAGGAGGAGGATGCTTGGAGCTGATGAGGGAGCTGGTTCCAAAGAGAATTCCCCAGTGTTTGGAGCCGGCGGCCACCCTTTGAAGCTGAGCGACTAGGTTGAATAATCGCTAACAGGGCGTCAGTTGAACAAAGCTCTCTGGATGGACAGTAGTGTTGTGTCATATTCGATAAGTACATCGAGCCTAGCTGCCAATAGGCCCGAAAGACCAGACAGAGAGTCTTGAACTCGACCTGTTTTGCTATCGGGAGCCAGTGCAGATCCTTCAGCACCGGGGAGATGTGATTCCGCCTTGGGCAATTTCTGACTAGTCTTGCCGTCTTGTTCTGTGTGATCTGCAACCGTTTTTCAGCATCAGAAATTATACCCAGATTTTTTACCTGCTTAGCTGGAGTTGGGGCAGGGCAGAACGAGGATGGCCAGGCAGGTAAAAAGGTAGAATTGGCCTGTGGGCCGATCAGCAAAAGCTCAGTTTTGTCGGCGTTAAGGTCTAGCCTGTTTGTGTCCATCCATTGTTGGATGATAGATAGTCCCTTGCTCAGCTGGTCAGGCATATTAGGTCCACTTACAAGGTCTGCCAAGATCTGCGTGTTATCCGCGTAGATCTGGCAGCCTAGACCATAGCTGGTAATGAGGTCGGCAAGTGGGCGCATATTGCAGTTAAAGAGTAGGGGAGAAAGGGCAGAGCCCTGAGGTACCCGCAGGTCAATGGCTGGGTGTTTGAGCGGGACAACTCCATTTAATACTCACCTCAGATCGAAGCCCCCGCAGCCATCCTCGTACACCGATCATGTGGCCGACATCTCTCCCGGGGGCTACTTCCAGGTATGGTGGCCTCCTTTAGGACCGGCACGTCCGCCATTGCTAAAGTGCGCCTGCGCCGTAGACATTGGTGCTCGTCATTATTGTAAATATATCCTAAACCTTGGAGGTTTGCCGCCTTTCAGGCATGTGCATGCCCTGTTAAACCACTGTACTGCAGCTCAGTTTCCGGGTCTTGGCAATCTTCTTATAGCCTAGGCCATCTTTATGTAGAGCAACAATTTCCCAGGGAGGGAAATGGCTAATTGGGCCCAATTTGGACATTTTCACTTTAGGGGTGTACTCACTTTTGTAGCGGTTTAGATATTAATGGCTGTGTGTAGAGTTATAGAGAGGGGACAGCAAATTCACACTGTTATACAAGCTGTACACTCAAAACTTTACATTGTAGAAAAGTGTAATTTCTTCAGTGTTGTCACATGAAAAGATGTAATAAAATATTTACACAAATGTAAGGGGTGTACTCACTTTTGTGAGATATTGTATATATAATATTGTTAACCTGTGTTAAAAAAAACATATTTGTTTTTACCTATTTATATTATTTGTGTCACCCCTACTGTACCTAAGTCTTGTCTACTTATAATCTTTTAATTCTTTTTTGGGATGTGATACTGGGATGTTCAGTGCCAGCCCAATCTACAACTAAGGCTCTTTGTCGAAACGCGTCAATTCTACTATTTTATTGTCACTCCGATGTAACCAATAAAGTATTCTTTAAAGGATCACAGTGTTGACGGCTCCCTTCATGTTTGCCAGTCCCTTATGCCTTCTGTAATAACCACTTCAGCCCTGGAAGATTTAACTGCCCAATGACTGGGACATTTTTTGTGATACAGCACTTTAACTGACAATTGCACGGTCATGTGACGCTGTACCCAAACAAAATTTACATCCTTTTTTTCCCCACAAATAGAGGTTTCTTTTGGTGTTATTTAAACATCTTTGCGGTTTTTATTTTTTGCGCTATAAACAAAAGAAGAGTAACAATTTGAAAAAAACACAATATGTTTTAATAAATATCCCAATTTTATATATATATATATATATATATATAAATATACATATATATATATATATATATATATATATAAAAAATCCTTAGTTTAAGCCAATGTATTTTTCTACATATTTTTGGTAAAAAAAATCACAATAAGCGTATATTGATTGGTTTGCGCAAAAGTTATAGCGTCTACAAAAATAGGGTATAGTTGTATGGCATTTTTATTATTATATATTTTTTACTAGTAATGGCGGTGACCTGCGATTTTTCATTGGGACTGCGATATTATGGTGGACATTTTTGACACTATTTTGGGACCATTGACATCTATACAGCGATCAGTGCTGTAAAAATGCACTGATTACTGTGTAAATGACACTGGCAGGGAAGGGGTTAAACACTAGGGGGCAATCAAGGGGTTAAGTGTGTCCCAGGGAGTGATTCTAACTGTGTGGGGGCTGGGCTACATGTGACACGACAGTGATCACTGCTTCCGATGACAGGGAGCAGTAGATCTGTTACTAGGCAGAACAGGGAAATGCCTTGTTTACATAGGCATCTCCCAGTTCTGCCTCTCCACATGAAAATCAGGGACTGCCGACAAACATTGAGTTTGCGGGACCCGCGAGTACACTCCCGAGGCTGGTGGCGGCGCGCCCTGCCATTCTGCCGAAGTATATGGGCGTGCGGTGAGGGCTGGGCTACCTCCAGTCACCTGCCCTTTATCTATCCATCAGCATGCATGTGTTTCCGCTGAGGAGACTTTTTTTTATTTATAAAAGAGAGGCCGGCCCCCAGGGGCCACAACAAACAGTAAAGCATTACATTCACAACAATACAGCTGATAACATCACAAAACAGGTACTCCACTAGTGCAAGCACAGCCAGGACAGGAAACAGGGGTCTTTAGGTGACATGTCTACAGGGAGATATTACCCCGTCAAAGCTGCAATAAACCCAACCCTGTCCCCCACCTGTGGCAGAGTGCCCGAGATGGTATGAGAATTGGCGCCCCGGGGGGCGGGCCCAGCCTCCCATCTAATTTTTCTGTATATCGTAAGGAGGGGAGAAGAGACAAGAGAGAAGACAGTAAAGTAGAATGAAGTACAAGGTGGTGCCCAGTCCGAGGGGGCACCCGAAAGGGGGGTGGGGGAGAGGGGGGGGGGACCAGGAGAGGCAGGCATGCCCGAACATGGGGGCACAAGGACACCCTTGCACCCACAGTAACCGACTGGGGCGGAGGGAACAGGAGCTCACACTGCCAGAGTTAGGACTGCAGTACACAGAGAGCCTTGACGGGGCCTGCAGCTTACACATGCATTTGCAAATGCGTGCAACTAAACCTCTGTTTTTAAACAAAAGCTCTTGCATGTAGAATTTAGCTTTACATTTGACACACGTAATAAAAACCCAGGATGGGGTGAAACTTTTAGCATTGTGGGGATTAAAAGCTGCTTTTAAAAAATTATATATATATATTAGGGCTGTGCAAATTAACTTTTAATTAATCGATTAATCTTTAATCTTTTTGATCGATTCAAATTCTTTTCATTGGTACTCACCTCTTCGCCGGCTCCTGGGCCTTCAGGGAGTTCCGTCGGAGATCCGTTAATGTCACGGACACCGGCGGGGCTTGCCGTGTCCATCTGAAGGGCTCCTTTGCTGTGCCTTCAAATCTGCATGCCGGCGGGACCTTACTATCTGCCACACACAAGGGCTGTTACACTTCCCTCTATCACTTCCCTCTATCAACCTGGGATTCTACAGCCATCCACTGGGAGTTGTGATAGTTCCCTTCACAGGGACATCTACATATCGACGGACTGATGTTAACCTCTCCTCATCTGGATTGAGCAGTGGTATCGTTGTACACATTTTTATACCAGTATCATACTTAGCTACATGTTTTTATGACTGCTTTTGCTACCGTTTGGTATTACTCTCACCATTTTTACATTTTTTGTATTTTTTATCTCCAGTGCAATATTTATTTGGTTACCTACTTGAAGACTATAAAAGTTTTAATGCTATTCTCATCGAGCGCTGCCTTTGTGTGTTTTTTGTATCCTGCTATCCATTTTTCCAGTGGTTGGGAGCTGCACTGGGAATCAGCCTGCAAGGAGATCAGCTAAAAGTAGTTGGATCCGTATGTGCGTTATTAGTCGATTAATCGATTAAACAAACAAACGATTAATCGAACACAAAAACAGCTCTAATATATATATATATATATACACATTTGGGGATCTTTTGCCCAGGATGTGCTTGGTCATTATTGCACTTCCCCACAGTTCCCAAATGTCTTAAAACCATTGCCCAGTTGAGATCTTTCACTGACTTGCTGCAGGGATTAAGAATTGATTTTATATAATGCAGTCAAATCAATCAAACAGGAAAATCTAAAAGAAAACATTATTATGCCTTAACAATGCAGGAAACTTTACCCTCAAACAGTTTCAGGCATTAAACACATTTGATTTCTTTTTCTTTTCTTAATAAAGCGTAATAATCTGATAATACCACTTATAGCATGCGGTATGTGTTACTGGATCTTACTGCATTAGGCTATTGTGAGATGAAAGCACAAGATAAGATGGTGGTTTTAACCTGTCAGAACTCCTTTACATGTCATTAAAGGTATTTGGCTGAAGTCATAGTGGTGTATATTCTAAACATTGGATGATAATGGTAAAATGGGGAAAGGAAAACATTTTATTTTATAATGTCATTAATAATCCATATGTTTTATGGAGTTATTAACAAGGCGTAGAGAGTAAGATTTGTGTTTGCTTTGTTTGTTTTATAGGGAAATGGGGGAGAACATCATTATATGTCAGATTTTAAATTTTGCTCAGCGCTTCACCTTGCAATTTATTGATTTATTTTCATGATTTATTTCAGTTAGGCCCTCACTAAAATAAAATAAAAGTTGCTAAAGCGAAAATTTAGCTTACAAAACCAAAACAACAAAACCCTCTACAGCTTTAGTGACTACCTCTCATTGGGCGAGTGTCATTTCCGAATAACAAATAAACATGGGGACGGGATTACCTGGTGATGTCCCTGGGTGATCACGCCCCATAATGACTCTCGCTCAATGAGAGGTAGACATGGGTAACCCCCTATGTTTACGTTTTGTTCAGGCTGTGTCCCTGAACAAAAGAAGTTGTGTTCAGCGGGTCAGCATTTTTATGTTTTTCTTTTATAAAGGTAGGTACAATGTACCCCTACTCATTCACATGGGGGGTAGGATCTGGGGGCAGATCCCAATAAGTCACCCCCTGCACCCCCACAACCACCGGGCCAGGGTTGTAAGGAGGAGGCTCTTATTCCCATCAACATTCCCGAATGACAGAGTGGGGGTGGAGTTACACGGTGACGTCTCTGGGTGATCACGCCCCATAATGACACTCGCCCAATGAGAGGTAGACATGGGTAACCTCTGACGCTATGTTTATGTGTCATTTGGCTGTGTGCCTAAACAAAATTAGTTGTGTTCAGCCGGCCTCTGTTTTTTTTTTTAAATAAAGGACTTTTTTTGATGAATGAGTAGATCATACTCATTCACATGGGGAGGGACCATGATCCAGGGGCAGATCCCGATAAGTCAACCCCTGCACCCCCACAACCACCGGGCCTGGGTTGTGGGGAGGAGGACCTTATCCCCATCAACATTCCCGAATGACAGATAAACATGGGGGCGGAGTTACATAGTGACGTCCCTGGGTAATCACGCCCCATAATTACACTCGCCCAATAAGAGGTAGACATGGGTAACTCCCGGCCCTATGTTTACGTGTCATCTTGCTATGTCCCTAAACAAAATTAGTTGTGTTCAGCCGGCCTGTGTTTTTATGTTTTTTTTTTTTTTTTAATAAAGGACTTTTTTTGATGAATGAGTAGGCCATACTCATTAACATAGAGAGGGGCCAGGATCTGGGGGCAGATTCTAAAAAGTCACCCCCTGCACCCCCATAACTACCGGGCCAGGTAAGGGAAAGAAGCCCTTGTCCCCATCAACATGGGGATTAGGTGCTTTGGGGGGCCCAAAAGGACCAACCCCCCTATATTGAGGGCATGTGGCCTGGTATGGTTCAGTAGGGGGGGCATTTGCTCGTCCAGTCCCTTTTCCTGGCCTGTCAGGCTGCGTACTTAGATAAGGGTCTGGCATTGATTTTGGGAGGACCCCACACCATTTTTGTTTGATTTTGGCGTAGGATTGGGGGGGCAAGCTGTTTTTTTTTTATTTGTATTAGTCTGCATTTCTGTTTGCCTTTCCTCTACATACTGCCCTATCCTGCCACTGACAGCTGAATGTAGTCAGTGAGCAGTATAACATAACATAGGGGTGTCCTCATAGATTTGGTGGCGCTCCTTTCTAGACCACCCAGCAATTTAGGGGCAGGGATATTACCAACATTTGCTGCTTATGTAATAAAGTGATGATAGCCATTTGGTTTGCCTAACTTCCTGTCCTGGAGAGGCAATAAGAAATAAGAGGAAATCTCTCTAAGGCCTCGTACACACGAGTAAATCTGTCTGCTGGAAACGGTCTGCTAGACCGTTTCAGCAGACAGATTTGATCGTGTGTACAGACGGATTTGGCCACCTGACAGATTTCAAAGCATGCTTTGAAATCTGTCGGCTGGGAACCCGTCCGCCCGACATGTCTGCTGGTTAGTATGCTAACCAGCAAACATGTCTTCTCGCACACGCGCCAAATGATTTCGACGCATGCGCGGAAGTGTTTTACTTCCTGGTGCAGTGAAGTGGCGGCGTCAACGTCACCGCCACGTCACCGACACGTCAGCGCGCTGTCTGCTGGCGGGGATTTTGGTTTGCTCGTGTGTACACGCGAGCAAACCAAAATCCAAGCAGACAGATCTGTTCAAATCGGTCGGTCCGACCGATTTGAACAGATAGATTGCCTCGTGTGTACAAGGCCTTAAAGGAACAGAATGCACATGTAGGATTTTCATTCGAAACTTGTTCTGGTGAAAACTATAAAAATGTGGATTTCCCTTCACCTTCTGTCCCAGTGATAATGGTCACCAGGGCAGTTAGAGGGGGTGAATATCTCCAACCACACTCTATCCAAAAAATAAATCAATGTTACCGTTATATATAACTCAATAAAAATTAACAAATACATTTTAATTTTGGAAACTAAAACTATTTTTTTATTAAGCTCTTATGTGGCTGGAGTTATGCTTTACAAAAATGTAAAAGGTAAAGCAATAAAAGAATAAGATAGAAATAAAAAAATCACTAGCCACATTAACCCCCCATCACCTGTTCAAATAAAAGTGTTCACACCACTGTTTTTCCCTGAGAAAGAGTTGTGCACACAAGTTAATTTTCCTGATCCAAAGCTTAGCTTGAAAATTAGCTACATGTTTCCTTGTATTCCTTCTGCTCAGCGCAGTCGTTTATCTTATAGATCTATTGCAGCCTTCATCCTCCTGGTCCCCTTTGGTAATGATAGTAATCTATATCTGTGCAGAAAATAATTTACAAAGACTCCAGCCCAATTGATAAATCCACGTGTGGATATTTCAGCTTTGGCAATATTATTGTTTATCCACAGGGCCATCGATAGAAATTCAGTTACATGGGAGACCCTTTGGGGACCTAGGGGCTCCAAGACAACATTTTGCACTTTCATTTTTTTCCAAACGCGTATTTGCCTCATTTCCAATTGTTTCATTTGTCTTTTCTGTTCAATTTCACCCCTCCTTTCTTTTCTGTCCTTTATTTACTTAGATGATGAAGTCCACATGAATTTCCTGCTCCAGTGTGCCAAACTAGTGACATTAGTGTTACCTCTGTGGTTTTTAGTGTTAGAGATTGAACGTTCCAGGTAGGCAAATGTGAAAAATGTGTTTGTAGCTTATGATCAAGCGGGATAAAATGTAATGTAAAAAAACATTAAAACAAATCTCTGTTCTAAATAAAGATATGTGGCTAAGTGGTTAGCGCTTTTGACATGTAAAGCTGGAGTTCTCAATTCAGTTTCCACTAAAAACACTGCTGACAAAAAAGTTGAATATCATCATGCATTGCGTGTTTTCTTGCAGCACAAACAAACTGGTAGGTACATTTTTTTTTGGTTCAACTGTCCATAGCATTTGAGGGTAGTGGGAAATTAGACCACAATTTTCTATGTGACAATGCGAATGTGTCTTATTTACAATGTTAAACACCTGATAATAGGTAAGTCCAACCAGGGCCCACCCTAGGCAGGGTGCACGGGGTGATCCGCACCCAGGCGCCGCAGAGGTGGGGGCGCCGAAGCTCCAAAGTGCTCCCCTCCCTCCTCCTTGTCTGTGTCCAGCGTCGGAGCGCATGTAGCGGGTGCTGCGGTTCCCCACCCCGCTTGCTCTCTCTCCGCTGGCAACTGACAAGAGCGCATACCTTCTGGGTTGGCCGGAGCTGCTGCCAGTCATCCCGTGTACTCCAAGAAATGCTCTCCGAGTGCCACCCTCCAAGTAACCAAAGATGCCACGTATGCCCCGCCCCCTTTAATGTGCTTCTGCTCCCAGCGCTCCCAAGCTACATGGATCTATTGGACAAGTACTGATCTATGGGCACACCTGATGTGGGGGCTCTGATGGGGGATACCTGCTGTGGGGGGCTCTGATGGGGGATACCTGCTGTGGGGGGCTCTGATGGGGAACACTTGCTGTGGGAGGGCTCTGATGGGGGACACCTGCTGTGGGAGGGCTCTGATTGGGGACACTAATGAAGACTTCTTAAGGGAGCATCTCTGTGTTTAAGTCATAGCCATAGAAACATTTCTAGAGGGGAGGAGTTAGTAAGATGACCATGCCCATGTGGGGATGCCAGAAATATTTCTGCACCCAGGTATCTGTGACCCTAGGATCAGCCCTAAGTCCAACATAGACGGAGAACATATTTGGTTTAGAAACATCAGATTGGTTGTTTTCTGGAATGTCCCCATACAATATACAAAGAAACATGAACTGCCTGTGGGACTTGCCCATTGGGTGCCCCCATAGCAGCTTGCTGGGGGTACCTGAGCTGAACCACAGCTCTCTGTGTCCATTCAGAGCTAGAGCCCCGGTTTGGCCCTGCCCCTCTCTCTCTCCTGATTGGCTAACCGACTTTGATTGACAGCAGCGGGAGCTAATGGCACCACTGCTGTTTCTCAACCAATCAGGAGAAGAGTCCTGAACGTCCGAAGCACTTGTGGACATCGCTGGAGAGAGATGGGGCTCAGGTATGTATTAGGGGTGCTGGGGCGGCTGATGCACATAGAATGCATTAAGATCAAAAACCTTCTGTCTTTACAATCACTTTAAAGTGCGCCAAATTATTAAACCTATAGTAAATAGATTATTGTATTTCCCCATGCATCAAATTAACAAGGATATAAAAAAAAAACTGTGAAAAAAAGCACAAGAAGTAGTAACAAATAGCTATCTTGTGCCCAGGCATGGACTGGCCATAGGTAATACCGGGCTGCATGTCACATCTCCCCCAGTGTAACATGCAGGGGGGTCCAGAACTGTTAGGGCGGTGTCTGTGTAATGTAAAGGGGTCCAGAGGTGCGGTGCTATGTAATGTAAAGGGGTCCAGAGGTGCAGGGTGCTGTGTAATGTAAAGGGGTCCAGGGTGCAAATGGGTCCAGCGGTGCAGGGTGCTGTGTAATGTAAAGAGGTCCAGAGGTGAAGGGTGCTGTGTAATGTAAAGGGGGCCAGAGATGCGGTGCTATGTAATGTAAAGGGGTCCAGAGGTGCAGGGTGCTGTGTAATGTAAAATGGTCCAGAGATGCGGTGCTATGTAATGTAAAGGGGTCCAGAGGTGCAGGGTGCTGTGTAATGTAAAAGGGTCCAGAGGTGCGGTGCTTTATAATGTAAAGGGGTCCAGAGGTGCAGGGTGCTGTGTAATGTAAAAGGGTCCAGAGGTGCAAGATGCTGTGTAATGTAAAGGGGTCCAGAGGTGCAGGGTGCTGTGTAATGTAAAGGGGTCCAGAGGTGCAGGGTGCTGTGTAATGTAAAGAGGTCCAGAGGTGAAGGGTGCTGTGTAATGTAAAGGAGTCCAGAGGTGCAGGGTGCTGTGTAATGTAAAAGGGTCCAGAGATGCGGTGCTATGTAATGTAAAGGGGTCCAGAGGTGCAGGGTGCTGTGTAATGTAAAAGGGTCCAGAGGTGCAAGATGCTGTGTAATGTAAAGGGGTCCAGAGGTGCAGGGTGCTTTATAATGTAAAGGGGTCCAGAGGTGCAGGGTGCTGTGTAATGTAAAAGGGTCCAGAGGTGCAAGATGCTGTGTAATGTAAAGGGGTCCAGAGGTGCAGGGTGCTGTGTAATGTAAAGGGTTCCAGAGGTGCAGGGTGCTGTGTAATGTAAAAGGGTCCAGAGGTGCAAGATGCTGTGTAATTTAAAGGGGTCCAGAGGTGCAGGGTGCTGTGTAATGTAAATGGGTCCAGAGGTGCAGGGTGCTGTGTAATGTAAATTGGTCAAGAGG
The DNA here is from genome assembly GCA_029574335.1 of Rana kukunoris. Taxonomy (NCBI): domain Eukaryota; kingdom Metazoa; phylum Chordata; class Amphibia; order Anura; family Ranidae; genus Rana; species Rana kukunoris. The sequence goes on along the minus strand of JAJQKJ010002460.1, from coordinate 27,310 downwards.
TGCAAGATGCTGTGTAATGTAAAGGGGTCCAGAGGTACAAGGTGCTGGAACCCCATATCCCATCATTAACCGCCGCTGAGACTGAAAACAGCATATTATTCAGAGAGATGACATGCAAAATATGGACAAAAATGTATTAGTGTAAAAATAAATAAAACGTAGCGCATATTTGTAATTTGTGTTGTAAGTTCACAACATTACATATAAATGCGCCCAAAAATCTGAGCATTTGTAATAGGAGGATAGCAGATGTGAGAAAAAACTCAAATTGCTAGTGATCTGACAAAAAGTATTTATGTATATTTTTTTTATGTGTATATAGTACTTCATTTTTTTATATTTACTTTCACTCCTAAATTGACCTTAATTATATAACCCTATTTAAATTTCCATGTGACATTTGCATCCTTTTCATTTTCAATTTAATTTTGAACATTCAGTTTGACCTTCTTTCTTCAATATTTATTAAATTTTTTTTTTCCAAAATTAAATTTATGAACGTCTGAATATAAAACCTTTACATACTGTACATCCCCACTTTTAATTTCTGTACACTAATTTGCATCTGATGTACTTTTTTGAAGGTTTTTTACTATTGAAATAAAGCGTATTAACTTGGCATGAAATACACACTTTTGTTTCTGTCCTTGTTTCTGCACATAAATTCTAAAGCATATGCGAATGTTGAAGTATATGTGAACCCTTAGCTTGTAAAACAAACCAATTCAATGTAAAATAGAAAAAAAAAAAAAACATTTGCGTGTGTGCTTTTTTTTATTTTTTATCAGGGCTGTGGAAATTAACTATTAATTCATCGATTAATCTTTAATTTTTTTGGTCGATCAAAATTATTTTGTTTGGTACACACCTCTACGTCGGCTTCCGGGCCTTCAGGGAGTTCCGTCGGAGATCAGATGACAACACGGGCACTGGTGGGGCTTGCCGTGTCCATCTGAAGGGCTCCTTTGCTGTGCCTTCATATCTGCATGCCGACGGGACCTTACTATTTGCCACACACAAGGGCTGTTACACTTCCCTCTATCACTTCCCTCTATCAACCTGGGATTCTACAACCATGCACTGGGAGTTGTGAACGTTCCCTTCACGGGACATCTACATGCCGACGGACTGATGTTAACCTCTCCTCATCTGGATTCAGCAGTGGTATCGTTGTACACATTTTATACCAGGATCATACTTAGCTACAGTCTATGTAGCTACATCCATTTTATCTCCAGCGCAATATTTATTTTGTTACCTACTTAAAGACTATAAAAGTTTTAATGTTATTCCCATTGAGCGCTGCCTTTGTGTGTTTTTTGTATCCCGCTATCCATTTTTCCAGTGGTTGGTAGCTGCACTGGGAATCAGCCTGCAAGGAGATCAACTCAAAGTAGTTGGATCTGTATGTGCGTTTTAATTAATCGAAATTAGTCGATTAATCGATTTAAAAAAAATCGATTAATTGAACAATTTTGATCAGTAACAGCCCTATTTTTTATTAGTGATTACATATACTTACATAGGCTTCCCTGCTGACAGCTGAAAGCAGTGGCGGCTGGTGCTCCAAATTTTTAGGGGGGCGCAAACAAACTGAAATTCTGAAAAAGAAACATAGGGCCAGATTCACAGAGCCCTTACTCCGGTCTATCTCGCGTTAGACCGGAGTACTTTCAAATTACGCGCGTCGTTTCATTAGTCTGAATCCTCAAACCATGAAACGACGGCTTAGGGCTTCAATCCGACTGGCTTACGTGTTCGTACGCCTTCGGATCTACGCTGCAATAAATTTGCGGGGTGGAGTTCCCGTCGTTTTCCGCGTCGGGGTATGCAAATGAGCTTTTTTCGACGATCCACGAAGTTACGAGCGTCCTTCGCAATCTCCTACGGCATCTGTAGTCATCTTTTTGCTGTGTAAAGTTATTCCAGCTTTTATCTGGTCTAGTATTAGACAGCCCATGTCGTTCCCACGTCGAATTTCAACGTTTTTTAAAAAAATTTACGTAAGTCGTGCGGGAATAGGAATGTACGTAAACGACGCTACTCAAACAAAAAATGACGTAACAACGTTATTTTGCGCAATGCACGGCGGGAAATTTCTGAACGGAGCATGCGCAGTTCCATCGCCGCGGGGACGCGCCTAATTTAAATGCTTCACGCCCCCTAATCGCGTATTTCGATTCCGCCGCGAGAAATACCCTACACCGCCATACCTTACGGGCCGAAATCTACCTGAATTCATCGTAGAGCCAGGTAAAATACGGAGGCGTAGTGTATCTCTGATACTCTGCGCCAATGTAATTGTACCTGAATCTGGCCCATAAATTGCAGCCTCACTGTGCCTATCAAAACACAGCCACTGTGCCCATCAAAACCCAGCCACTGTGCCCATCAAAACGCAGCCACTGTGCCCATCAAAACGCTGCCACTGTGCCCATCAAAACGCTGCCACTGTGCCCATCAAACGCCGCCACTGTGCCCATCAAACGCCGCCACTGTGCCCATCAAAACGCCGCCACTATGCCCATCAAAACGCAGCAACATTTTCAGAAGCTTTGAAAAATGCCATTCCAATATTTATCCCCAAGCTCAATTATAAATCATAAGAGTGGCAGAACTCCCGTCATTAATGATATCCATCCCATACCAATCACCAACCTTGTAATTCAACTTCCTCTTTACAATTGGTTTGTTTTTAATACTTTGATTTAATGACTTCTTTATATCCTTGAGGATCTGGCTGTCCATACGATTTCATCAGACGCGGGAGAAAAGTTGTTTAGTATCTTGAAATCCTGACACTGATTCCAGTAGTGCCTTTATAGGAATCAATTTAATTATATTACAGCAGCCTAGAGCGGACAATAGCACATAACAATGTAAATTCTAGGCAAGAAATTCAAGCTCTTCGCAGCCAGGCAATTAGAAAATCAAATCTGACTCTTACTGAAAGTCTGCTGAACTGTGAAAGCTCTCCGTTTTCTTATCAGCAGAATCTAGCATCCATAACAATAGCGGCAACGTGCTTGATTACCCTGCTGCTGACATGGTCCACTTGGCTCTAGAGAGAAAAAAAGACACATCGCACATTTATAAATTCTGCTTACAATACAGATAAATAAATAAAAGAAGGATTTACTCGTGGGTATATATATATATATTTTTTTACCTTTGATTTCTTTTAAGGGTCAACTCTTGAAAGTGGGTCACCTCTTTCGGTTGAAGAAAATGTTCCTTTGCTGTAAGTACTCTGAAATGATAACCTTATAGAATCATCTTCCAGGGAGGAACTCATTCTAGTGCACACTCTGGATTGCTTACTGAACTAGTTTGGGCACTTGACTAAATAAATGGAATATAACATCTGTTGACCCTTATTGGCCCATTCAAACTCATACGCATCCAATGACCTTCTAACACACATTAGTGCATACGTTTATGCAAATTTCTTGAAAAAAAAGACACATTGCATTTTATAAATTCTGCTTACAGTACAGATACATAAATAAGAGGGCTTTACTCATGGGAATTGATATTCTTTTACATTTAATTTCTATCAAGGGTCAACTCTTGAAGTTGGGTCACCCCTTGCGGTTGAAGAAAACATTCCTAAGCTGTAAGTGCTGTGAAATGATATCCCTATAGAATAATCTTATACAGTAATTCATTCTAGTGCACACTCTGGATTGCTTAATAAACTAGTTTGGATGCTTTCCAAGATAAATGAAATAAAAAATCTGTTGAACCTTATTGGCCCATTCACACTCAGGCAGCGTACACACAACCAGTTTTCTCTGCAGAATCCAGCAAGAAACTCGATGGGAGACGTATTCTGCCGAGAAAACTGGTCGTGTGTACACTTTTCGCCGAGAAACCCGTCGGGAAACTCGTCGAGCCAAAAAGAGAGCATGTTCTTTATTTCCTCGTTGGGCAATGGGAAAATTTGGCTCGACAAGTTTTTTTAACTGACGAACTAGGAATTTGACGGGGAAAACGATGTGTTTCGCCCGACGAGTTTCTCGGTCGTGTGTACGCTGCCTCATGCGCATTCAATGACCTTTTAACACACATTAGTGCATATGTTTATCCAAAATTCAATATGTGTTGTTCTGTTCACGAAAAACAAAAGGGAAACATTCAGTATATTTTTAACTGCACAAGATGCATAAGTTTTTTGTACATTGCCCATTAATATAATAGTTAAAGGGGTTGTAAAGGTTCATGTCATACTTACCTCCACTGTGCAGTTCGTTTAGTGGCCCCGATCCTCCTGTTCTGGGGGCCCACGGCAGCTCTCTCGGCTCCTCCCCGCAATAGATGACCCCCTCAGAGTTCTACCGAGGTGGTCACTTTGCGGGCGCGCTCCCATCTCATACACTCGGTGTCCATAGACACCGAGTGTATGTCTCGGTCCCGCCCCCGGGGGCCGTGCCATTGGATTTAATTGACAGCAGCGGGAGCCAATGGCTGCACTGCTATAAATCTGTCCAATCAACCCTGAGAAGCAGTGGAGAAGAGGATGCGGGGGACGATCCAAGCAGGTGAATGGGCTCAGGTAAGTCAAATTGGCATTGCCAGGTATTTTTTTACCTTAATGCATAGGATGCATTAGGGCAAAAAAAAACCACAAACCTTTACTAACTCTTTAATAAACCAAAACATGGACTGCAACTTAGTTCCCAAAAAAGACTGTAAAAAACGTGTAAAAAAAATTTTTGCTTACCTATATACTTGCGGGTGTTGTCATCTTCAAAGTAGTCCCCTTGTGAAGCCATGCACTTTTCTAGATGACTGTGCCACTGCCGGAAAGATTTCTGGAATTAGTTTTCTCGAAAGCTACGTGGTATCTTTGTCATGGAGCGCTGGAATTTCCAGAATGTCATCAAATCTGTGTCCTTTTTAATAATTTTGGAAACAGCCAAAGTTGCAGGGTGCCAAGTCAGGGGAATAAGGTGGTTGGTCAAGTTTTTTAAATTGATTTATGGGCCAGGAACTCATGAACACTTAGCACATCATGGGCAGGATCATTGTCGTGGTGGACAATCCACTTGTCAGGAAAGAGATACCCTTAACCTTTTCAGAATTTCCAACAATGTTGATTGACTATTGGCTGCTCACTCCTTGCTTCACCGTGGACACCTTCCCACCCTTTTTTAAACCATCTATGCCATTCAAAAACACTTGATTTCTTCATGGAATGTTCACCATATGCCTGTTCTAACAGAGCTAAAGCTTCACTCTCACTTTTGACAATTTTCATTCAAAATTTGATGCCTGTCATTCATTTTCCATCAACAATGCAACGCACACATGTGTTACTACCTCTACTACTCTGTAAAGACTGAGTCTACTGGTCTGCAACCCAGGCGAGTGCAAGTTAGAACATGCGCGGGTTCTAACGGCCGTGTGACTCTCTCAGCATGTTTTGATGGAACTCAGCCCATCTTTCTCAAGACCCATGAGTGCCTCTATGCCAATTTTAGATTTGTATGGAATGAATTTCTTTGTGGATGAGCACCCGAGAATTTCCCTCACACAGCAAGGCTACCCTTGGGGCTATATACAGTGGGTACGGAAAGTATTTAGACCCCCTTAAATTTTTCACTCTTTGTTATATTGCAGTCTTTTGCCAAAATCATTTAAGTTCATTTTTTTCCTCATTAATGTATACCCAGCACCCCATATTGACAGAAAAACACAGAATTGTTGAAATGTTTGCAGATTTATTAAAAAATAAAATATCACATAGTCCTAAGTATTCAGACCCTTTGCTGTGACACTCATATATTTAACTCAGGTGCTGTCCATTTCTTCTGATCATCATGAGAAGGTTCTACACCTTTATTTGAGTCCAGCTGTGTTTGATTATACTGATTGGACTTGATTAGGAAAGCCACACACCTGTCTATATAAGACCTTACAGCTCACAGTGCATGTCAGAGCAAATGAGAATCATGAGGTCAAAGGAACTGCCTGAAGAGTAAGGCCACGTACACACGATAGGTTAACCAGAAGAAAACGGTGTGAAGGACCGTTTTCATTGGTCAAAACTGATCGTGTGTAGGCCCCATAGGTTATTTAACCTATGGTAAAAAAAAAGCCAACTTGCTTTAAAATTCAACCGATGGACGCCTAACGATAGGTCAAAACCGATCGTTAGTAGGCACGACCATCGGTTAAAAATCCACGCATGTGTGATTGGCACTGCGCTGACAAGCCGTTCACCTCTGCAGCCAAGGGTTCGGATCCCGGTCTCGGCTACATGTGAATTGAGTTTGGTGGTCTCAGCCCGACTCCTGGTGGGTGTGATATGCAAGGTACGCCTGTGCTTAGTTCGCCCACCCCCCCTCCCCCCACAAAAACCACCACACTTGCACGCACACGAAATTGGTTTAAAACACACGCAATTTGGCCATGCGGTCTCCTAAAATAAAGAGAGGCGAAGGACCTACGGGGCTGGCTGGGTGGGCTGGGCCCCCTCACTCCCTCATAGGGGGAGTCCCTCTGCCCCATTGGGGTCCCGTTGGGCCCCAGTTGGGCTCCCAAGAGGAGCAGGTAGGGCGGGGTGAGTGGGAGGCCCCCCTTCACACCCGCCATTGCCACCAGGGGCATGGAGAAGGATGGCAATTGCCTCCGGGGGGAGGGTCTGCCTACTCCCAACTCCTGCAGTCCGGCTCCTCTCTCTAGAGTTCATGCACAAAAATCCACTTTAAAAAAAAAAAAAATCCACGCATGCTCAGAATCAAGTCGACGCATGCTTGGAAGCATTGAACTTCATTTTTCCTTCGGACCGTTCTCATCGGATGGACTGATCGTGTGTACGAGGCCTAAGGGCTCTTTCACACTGGCGGACCGTATGTTCGCTTTTTCATCCATCCGTGTACGGATGAAAAAGGGACATACATTGGTCCCTATGAGATTGCGGGTGTCAGTGGATGAACATCCGCTGACACCCAATCTCACCCAGCTCCGCAATCCTCCGATTCTGCAGACAGAGGAAAACCCTATTTTTCCATCCGTCTGCGGAACGGATCGGATGGTCCGTGTTCATCCGATCCCCCCATAGGTGAGAGCAGAGAAAAGACAGGACGGTCCCTTCACAGTGTACGGGGACCGCCCTGTCATCCGATGGCTCAGCGGGGATCAGCGGAGCAATCTAGTGTGCCCTGTGCACACTAGAAGTTTAGCCCCTGTGCATGAGCATACAGCAATTAGGTGTGGGCAGAGGATACAAATGTGCCATCCAGCTCTACTACAGCCTGTCAAATTCTAATCTATTTTGCTGCAGCATATTAATTTATAAATAACTGTTTTTATATTTTTTTTCGGCACATGAATATGTGTAAAATATACAATGTGGACCTCAAAATGAAAAGTTAGGAGGCCCCTGATTTAGTGCATAGACAGAACATGTGGCTGAGTCTTTCTCTCTCTCTCCACACTTCCTCCTTCCAGGATTTCAAAGCCAACAACCCAGGACATAAAGTGTATAAACAAAATATTTACAAGCCTTTTTCAAATTCAGACAGTAGAGAGCAGTAGATCCTTACTCTGGAATTCTGCATTAAACATTAGAATCATTATTTGTCTTCAAAATTCCTCCAAAGGCCTTTTAACATTTGAATATTTAGAGACCAATATATTTGCTGATCTTTACTGAACCAAGAGTTTTAGAAAACCTCTTACTTCATCATTGTTAAACCATCACATCGTATACTTCAGCTGTACAATGTAGAAGGGTAACTGAATTGAACTTTGTTGGATTAAACATTAAGGTTAAAGTAGGTTTGAAATTCACCAATAAATCAACATAGAAGTAGAATTTTTTAAGTGCCCTCTGTAGGATCTGATTAGATTTTAACTAAAATGACTTTCCTTTTCCAAAGCAGCATTAACATAAAACCTAACAAGATGTGGTTTCCAAGCACCGAACTATGTATTGTCCTTTTACTTAATGCTCTGACCTTTTTTTATATAATCTCCTATGTACATGATATTATTAAGTGGCCTATCTATTTTATTGTTGCTAAAAGAAGCAGAATTAGTCTGCTGTTGGCTGAAAAAGGACCACAGGTGAGCAGAATGAGCAGAATGAACTGCACTCCCGTGATTCCCGGGGAAAGTACAGCCAAAATAATTTCTATACTTTACTACCTTTTGAGACTCTTGCCTACACTTCTGGGATGAGAGGCCTGCAGCCCCTGGGATATAATGTCATGCCCCTCAGGAGGCCTCTGGGTCACAGCTGTAGAGATACAGCTGTGATTCTTAACCACTGGGTCATGGCCTCCCTGCTCCCAGGCTTGCAGATCCCTTAACATCCCATAGTTCTGCCCAGCCTCCCATAGTGCCCTCTGTCATGGCCTGGGATCAAGCATGGAGGCCAGTGGCTGGACCAGTAGAGAGGTTGAAACAGTAATCAGCTTGATAAATACCCAAGCTGTTCCCCCCTAGCAGATGATGTGGGCTAACCTGAGGCGCGGGTTCTAAGCACTAGCCAATGTTCACGAGAATTCCACATGGTGAAGATGGGTTTTGCTGCATGCTAATGCAAAGTTGCAGCCCTCTGGATCAGAGGTGTATTTAGGTTTTGTGCTGCCCTAGGCCTGACTAAACTTGCGCACCCCCTAATTTAAATATGACCCACCCCTTCCTTTCAAAGCCACACCCCTGTCATATTCATGGGAAGAGGACAGAGGGATGCCCTGGGAGAAGGACAGAGGGTTGCCATGAGTGACGGACAGAGGGACGCCGTGGGAAGAGGACAGAGGGATGCCATGGGAAGAGGACTGGCCAGCCGCCCCCCCGCAAAGTGCCGCCCTAGGCCTGGGCCTTGTTGGCCTAGGCCAGAATACATCCCTGCTCTGGATTGCCCACAAGGAAGAGAGCAAGCAGGGGTCAGGCAGTGGATGAAACAAATAAAGAAATAAGCAGAAGCATAGTCTATAAACAAGCCAAAAAGTTAGTAATGAATTGTAGCTGGTCGAGATAAGGCAGAATCGTAATCTATGAATGAGCAAAAAGACCAGTACCGACATTAAAGCAAGCAAGGGCTTGTGTACACAGGTTTTCCTTCACATCAGAACGGCAGTTGTCCTTATAAAAGTCCATAGGAATACAAAAGCAGCTTGATGAAGCTCCGAAGGAGATTAAATGTGGGTCAGAAGGAGCTCATCCACAGGTCAAACTCACCCGAGAAGGAAGTCTGATGAAACCCTATGATGGAATAGAAGAGTCAATACCGCTTCTCCCTATTTATACATCACAGTTATCACTTACCTGGTACTGGAGGCCAATGGAGAGAGAGGGCTTCCCTTACGGCAAATTTCCAGACCCCCCTGAGAGTAAAAACAGGAGAGGTCAGGACCAAAGAAGCACGGGTCGCCTGCTGGACTGTATGCAGGAGGTTCTAGAGTACAGCTGGTGTGCTGGCATAGAATCAGCAGACAGGTGACACCCGTTAGGTGTTGCAGGATTTACATAATACTGCGACTGGAGCGTGGTCAGAAGAAAGCCTAGGTTGTGAGCCGGGTTGGTATCAGAGCAGACATGGTCAGGTGGATAGCTGGAGTAGAACACAGGAAGCAAACAGGAGACAGGTCAAGGACAAGCCGGATCAGTAACAGGAAACACAGGAACAGGAATATCACAAAGATAACACACTGAAGGAGCTGAAGATCAACCAGCAAATGCAGACACTAGTAGACTTCCTTATATAGGCCCATGTGACCTGCTGGTAGAGATACTGGGTCCTAAAGTCCTTCTCCTGCCAGAGATGCTGGGTCCTAAAGTCCTTCTACTGCCAGAGATGCTGGGTCCTAAAATCCTTCTCCTGCCAGAGATGCTGGGTCCTAAAGCGCTTCTCCTACTGTTGGTTCCCTGAGAACAGTGCAGTGATCGAGCGTTGCCACCCAAGGATTCGAAGTGTATCATTGTAAGGGTCGCAAGGATGAAATAAGGCCTATATAAAAAAAAAAAGAACCAATGAAACAATCACATCTAAGGACTGCAAAGCTCCCCTTTAAATCAAAGACTAACTCCAGATTTTAGTTCTATTTTAACTGTCCCAATACAATAATGGTGGAAAATATAAGTAATAGCAAAGGCTGTGGACACCTGGTCATCACACCTATATGAGCTAGTAGGACATTCCATTTCTAAACCATGGGCATTAAGATGAATTGGCTCAACCGCTTCCTTCCCAACACACATACACAACGTTCAACTACAACAGCCTTCACCTTTCCACAAGATTTTGGTGTGTGTCTATGGGAATTTTTGCCTTTCTAGTCAAAAGAACATTTGTGAGATTAGGTATTGACGTTGGATGAGAAGAAAGGGTGTGCAGTGGAGTTGAGGTCATTGCTCTGTATAAGCCACTCAAGTTCCTCAACAGAATTAATTAAAACATGTCTTTATGGAACTTAACTCAACAATTTAGAATGGTGTTAACATACTTTGGGCCATGTAATGTATATACATAACTTCTACAGTCTTGTTATTTGCTTTCTGTGGTTGAAACATTGGTAACCTCCTTAGACTAATTCTTTATTAATAGGAATGACTCTCACCCTGCTCAAGAACTGGCACACATAAGAGTGCATTTCCAGAGAATTTCCTTTTATCTACAGAAGGTGTTTTAATTAATACTCTGTGGGATGATGGGGAACAGCTTCAAGGCTGCAGATTGCAATAACTGGAGGTTCTGTGTAAATCATCTCAGATCTTTATACAACTTTGTTTAGCAGCATCCGCATTACAAAGTGACTGTTGTGACATGTTTGTATTGTAGACCACCATGGTATACCCTGGAAATTCCCTTTGAGTGATCAGACTTCTGTATAGTGAAATCTCATTGGCTGGCATGGGTTTTTGCACTTCACACCTCCCAGTGCGTTTTCCGCTGACTTACAGAATAAGCCTGCAAATGTTGCAAAAGAAAAATTTTTTTTCATTTTTGTAATGCCGAGGAACGCAGCCCTGACTGGTTCCAATAAACAATTTCAGGACTCGGAGACAGACACAAAGATTGATTTATAGTGTGCGAGCAGAAAAGAGAATGTTGCTGTCATATGTATTCAGCTGTCCAGAGCTTTGTTTACAATCTCATACTATGGCCAGGACATTCCTAACATCATGGCCAGCACATCCCTCAAAACTAGTTAGATTTCTATATGGATTTGTATATGGATTTCATTACACATGAGGTCTAGAAAAACAGCATAAGCCCCAAGATATCATGTTATACTGTATTCCAGTTTGAATGGGTAGTCTAGACGCGGGAGGAGTAACCTGGATGTTTCAGGATACGCCTCTGTAAATCATTTTAGTTCGGTTTTTTTAGCCACTTGAGCTCCAGAAGGTTTTACTCCCATTGTGACCAGGCAATTTTTTGCTATTTTAACTGGTAATTGCACAGTCATGTGACGCTGTACTCAAATTTAATTTATGTAACTTTTTCATCACACAAATAGATCTTTCTTTCGGTGGTATTTGATCACCACTAGGTTTTTCATTTATTATACGAAGAAATATCAAAACTTAAAAAAAAAAAAAAAAGACAATATTGTTTACTTTCTGCTATAAAACAAATCCAAATAAACAAATTAAATTACATGTCTTCAAAAATTTTTGGCCATAATGTTTTCCGCTACATGTCTTTGGGAAAAAAATAAATGTATATTGATTGGATTGTGTGAAAGTTATAGTGTCTACAAACTATGTTATATATACTGGAATATTTAATTTATTCTTTTTTTTATATAGTAGTAATGGTGGTGGTGATCAGTAACTTATAGTGGGACTCTGATAGTGTGGCGGGCAATCTGACACTGACACTGGATGGGAACTGACTAACTGCATAGTTGCAAACAGTTCTGGGACATTCACACATTTTTGACAGCTGTCCCAAGCAGACCTTGTCCCAGGCTCATCTCTTGGCAAAATACTAACTTGGTGAGGGACAGTGTGCCTAGTGTAGGGAGAGATTCCTGTTGAGGAGGGACAGCGCATGGACCTTACTCCTGAGCGTTTACTTGGACCTACTTTCTTCAGCCTCCTAGGTGCCCTTGTCACCACACCATCTACCAGTCACCTCCTTCATCAGATGCTTTCAGATATGGCAAATAACAACAAAACCTGGGGAATGCCCAGGAAAAAAAACAGGCCTCCTTACTGACCAGCCTGCAAAACAACCAAATTAACCTGTCTAACAGTATGCGTTAAAAACAGGGGTTTTGTCCACACGCATTTGCAAATGCATGCGTAAGCCACAGAGCCACACCAAGGCACCCTGTAATCTGTGGTCCTAACACTAAACAGTGAGTGTCCCCATAGTAGAGGCACATGCATTTTAATGGATAGATGAGGGCAGGTGGACTGAGGAGGAGCCACCCCTCCTAAAAGGTACAGGAGCACACCAAACACCCAGCATAAAGCACAATGGCGGCATAGGTGCTGGTGTACTGCTAGGCCAATATAAACACCACAGGTGAAACAAAAAACGTGTCCACCGCCCCCATCTATTGCTGGCAATCACAGTAAGTGGCATTGGTAGGCTAAAACAGATAACAACATAACCTGGGGAATGCCCAGGAAAAAAAACAGGCCTCCTTACCGACCAGCCTGCAGAACTGGTTTTGTTTCAGATATGGCAAGCCTGCTAATATGTCTAATACAATATTGTGATTGTGTACTATGAGTCTTTCTGTAAGGTACTGAAGCGCTGGGTTCAGCTGTGATCAGGGCTGATCCGCCCTATAAGCTCACTATGCAAGCCGCTTAGGGCCCCGCAAAGCTGCAAAGGGCCCCACAAATTACTAGAGACCCCGCCTGTTGAGAAGTCATTTTCGCCCCCTCACCTCGCTGCTCAACTCGCTGGCTGCATGGGAGAAGAGGTAAGAAGTCAGCACCCCCCTGTTCTCAATTTAATGTAAGATGTCCTTTCCGACAGCAGAACACCCCCTCCCCCCGCTTCTCAACTTTCTTTAATGTGACATATCACTGTCGTCAGCGCCCCCCGCTTCTCATTTTTAATGTGCCATGTCATTTTGCTTAGGGCCCCAGGGAGGTCAGGATCGACACTGGGTCTTGTAATGACCTGTGGGGAGTGGTGACGAGGAAACCCATGCTATTTTTTTCAATGATTTTTATCCATATTGCAGGGACCAAACATTACATTAAAGCCACAAGCAGTATTACATTTATTTTTTACTTATGGTAATCTCATTTTGTGCAGGGACAGTTCTAAACATGTGCCACTACTATAGACACCCAGCAGGTACGATATTTCACTTTTTTTCACTTTAAGCATCATTAAAATCGCTGCTCCAGAAAAATGTCATTTTGCTTAGGGCCCCAGGGAGGTTAGCACTGGCTGTGATATTCAGATCTTGTTGTCTCCTTATTGGAACTTTGTGTTAATACATTGTACTACATTCCTTGGCCTCCGTGTTCATTTACTCTACTTTGGATACCAAACACTTGGCCCCTCTTAGGCCTCTTTCACACAAGGTGGACTCCGTGGCTACAGAGTGCGCCAGCTCCCGCCAGCTCAGCAGGAGATCTCTCCGATGAGCCGGCGGGTGACAAGTCCCTCTCTTTTCACTGAGCGGGGAGGGGCTTGTGCAGCGACACTGTCTCCTATGGAGAGATCTGATGAAAACAGACAGCATATCCGTTTTCATCAGATCACACCCGATCCGATCTGCCATGGATGAATGGGGACGTATCACCATACATCTGATTTTGGCGGATCGGGTCGGATGTCAGTGGACATGTCTCCGCTGACTTCCGACACTCCATAGGATTGCATGGAGCGCAGGTCCGCCGAGAAAACTGACAGGCGGACCTGAACGGTCTGACCGTGTGAAAGGGGCCTTACAGGTATGTGTAGGGATGGGGGTACTGGATATTAGCAATACATTTTTATATTTTAGTCTTGACAAATGATACATAATGAGCAAACTATTACCTGATATGTGCAATCTCCAGTTGTTGTATATATTTTGTATTAGGGATTAAACATGTTTTATCCAATGTTATTTTACTTGGTCACCAGTTCTTTGTTGCGCTTTCCATTAGGAAAGTATGTAATGCATAACGACTGGTCAAGCTGCCTTTGCCACCGTAGAGGGTAGTTCATGTGAAGTGGTATGGATCTGGATGGCTGCAAGGCAGTGTGGGAGGGAAAATGTTAAACTCTGTAGTGGTCTCTTACTTTCCCTATTATGCTTTATTGACTATTGAGCAGAAGCTTATGATCTCCATTTGTTATGTAAGCAAGCAATCGATATAGTGATTTTCTGACACAGTAGGTACACCCACCTATTTACTAAAGCAGAAGTCATTTCTTTAGCTTAAAACGTCCACCACCTGAGGGCACAGAAATACTGTATTTAAATCTCTAATAACAGCTTGAAAAACATCAAAGATAAACGAAAGCGAGAAAACTATATACAGTAGCAACAAACACATAAAAAAGTACAGATATAATCACATATATTTTATTTACAAAAAGCTTGTGAGTGGATCAGTACTCCATGTATGTATAGGTTAGGTAATGTACATTTTTGAAGAATGCACAAGTATTTTTTTTTTACTTTTTTCCTAAATATAGATATGTTTGTCCCAAGCAGGGTCGAATCCCGCATGTTTTAGGAGATATTCACACTGCACGCAGTTGTGTGTTGCCAGGTACAACAGCCATCAACAGGCAGGGCAGATACTAAAGCCTTGTATACACGGTGTGACTTTCTGCGGACAAAGCGTAGGACTGACACTTTTGACACTTTATGGGAACCAGTGACATAAATACATTGATCAGTGCTAAAAATATGCACTGTCACTATACTAATGACACTGCCTGGGAAGGGGGTAAACATCTAGTGTGATCAAAAGGTTAAATGTGTGCCTAGCCTGTAAGGCGCTTTAACTAAGGGAAGTAATGAATTTTATTCCCTGCTTTGCTGTGTGCATTACTTCCACAGTGACAGGACAGAGCTCTGCCTTGTTTACATTGGTAAGGCTCTGTCCTGTGTGTCTTCCTGGCGATTGGCGGGTGTCGGCGGTCATCCATTGGCTGGCACCCGCTGATCGGCATTTGCTGTGTATTACTACAGTACAGCCAGGTTGCTGGTGGCACGTGTGTCCACTAATCTAATGTATCGGATCATATACCTAGTATCTGGTGAAGGAGAGCTGCCTTGCCACTGTGTATGTAAACCCATTTCCCGAATGTGCCGGATCATATACCTAGTACACGATCTAGCGAAGGAGAGCCGCCTTGCCGCTGTATATGTAAACCCACTACCCGAATGTGCCGGATCATATACCTAGTACACGATCTCGCGAAGGAGAGCCGCCTTGCCGCTGTATATGTAAGCCCACTACCCGAATGTGCGGGATCATATACCTAGTACGTGATCTGGCAAGGGGGGCCGCCTTGCCACTGTATATGTAAACCCACTACCCGAATGTGCCAGATCATATACCTAGTACGTAATCTGGCGAAGGAGAGCCGCCTTGCCGCTGTATATGTAATCCCACTACCCGAATGTACCAGATCATATACCTACATAATCTGGTGAAGGAGAGCCGCCTTGCCACTGTATATGTAAGCCCACTACCCGAATGTGCTGTATCATATACCTAGTAAGTGATCTGGTGAAGGAGAGCCGCCTTGCCGCTGTATATGTAAGGCCAGTACCCGAATGTGCGGGATCATATACCTAGTACGTGATCTGGCAAGGGGGGCCGCCTTGCTGCTGTATATGTAAACCCACTACCCGAATGTGCCAGATCATATACCTAGTACGTAATCTGGCGAAGGAGAGCCGCCTTGCCGCTGTATATGTAATCCCACTACCCGAATGTACCAGATCATATACCTACATAATCTGGCGAAGGAGAGCCGCCTTGCCACTGTATATGTAAGCCCACTACCCGAATGTGCTGTATCATATACCTAGTAAGTGATCTGGTGAAGGTGAGCCGCCTTGCCACTGTATATGTAAGTCCACTACCCGAATGTGCCGCATCATATACGTAGTACGTGATCTGACGAAGGAGAGCCGCCTTGCCACTGTATATGTAAACCCACTTCCCGAATGTACCGGATCATATACCCAGTACGTGATCTTGGCGAAGAAGATCCGGCTTTGGCGCTGTATATGTAAGTTCACTACCCTAATGTGCCACATCATATACCTAGTACGTAATCTGGTGAAGGAGAGCTGCCTTGCCGCTGTATATGTAAGTCCACTACCCGAATGTGCCGCATTATATACCTAGTACGTGATCTGATGAAGGAGAGCCGCCTTGCCACTGTATATGTAAACCCATTTCCCGAATGTACCGGATCATATACCTAGTACGTGATCTGATGAAGGAGAGCCGCCTTGCCACTGTATATGTAAACCCATTTCCCGAATGTACCGGATCATATACCTAGTACGTGATCTGGTGAAGGAGAGCCACCTTGCTGCTGTATATGTAAGACCACTACCCGAATGTACCAGATCATATACCTAGTACGTAATCTGGCGAAGGAGAGCCGCCTTGCTGCTGTATATGTAAGACCACTACCCGAATGTACCAGATCATATACCTAGTACGTAATCTGGCGAAGGAGAGCCGTCTTGCTGCTGTATATGCAAGACCACTACCCGAATGTACCAGATCATATACCTAGTACGTAATCTGGCGAAGGAGAGCCGCCTTGCTGCTGTATATGTAAGACCACTACCCGAATGTACCAGATCATATACCTAGTACGTAATCTGGCGAAGGAGAGCCGCCTTGCTGCTGTATATGTAAGACCACTACCCGAATGTACCAGATCATATACCTAGTACGTAATCTGGCGAAGGAGAGCCGCCTTGCTGCTGTATATGCAAGACCACTACCCGAATGTACCAGATCATATACCTAGTACGTAATCTGGCGAAGGAGAGCCGCCTTGCTGCTGTATATGTAAGACCACTACCCGAATGTACCAGATCATATACCTAGTACGTAATCTGGCGAAGGAGAGCCGCCTTGCTGCTGTATATGTAAGACCACTACCCGAATGTACCAGATCATATACCTAGTACGTAATCTGGCGAAGGAGAGCCGCCTTGCTGCTGTATATGTAAGACCACTACCCGAATGTGCCAGATCATATACCTAGTACGTGATCTGGCGAAGAAGATCCGGCTTTGCCGCTGTATATGTAAGTCCACTACCCTAATGTGCCGCATCATATACCTAGTACGTAATCTAGTGAAGTAGAGCTGCCTTGCTGCTGTATATGTAATAAAAACAACAAAAAACCGCGCTAGGAAAACCCCCTCCCCCCAAAAAAGACTACAGGCTGCAGCAAGCGTGTGATAAACAAGAAACAATGGGATATAAAAAGCCGCGCCACACAGAGGTTAATAACACCAGTGTAAGTGATGGTAAAAGTAATAACACTAAAGTCCATTAACGTCCATAATGGTTGCAATAATGATGAATCTCGGAAGCGATCCTCTGTGAAGTGTCACCAAACGCACACACGTCAGAAGGTGCACCCGCCACCACATGAAAAAGCAGCTTACCAGAGGTCAGACCTATGCTAGCGTCTGACTATAACCCAGTCAACGGCCTTTGGTTCCTTGAGGTTCCCACGATCAACACGAGTAGACCAGGAGAGGGACACTTCTTAAACTCCGGAAGAAAAGAAGGCGCACATAGCATAATTCCGTATCGAAAAATTTATTGTAAAAAGTAAAATTGTACTTACACAGCACATGTAATAAACGAGCATTAAGAACAAATACAGGTATTGCCGGCCGGCATGCAGGAGCCCTTCCTCCTCAGCGTGGTGGCGTCACTGCGTCGCCTCCCAGACGCGTTTCGTCACAAAGAGGACGTTTTCAATGGGGATAGGGCTACACAGTGATGCACCACTTAAAAGGACCAGCCACCCATTGTGAGAAGCAGCACGCTGAGTCCAGACGCGCCATCTTTGATGTGGTAAAAAACCATGGGTAGAAAAAACAAACAAACTCCCAGGTATTACGGGCGCAACTAACAATTCCTTAACGGAAAACAAAGAGAGAAACAGAAAATTAAAATAAACTGGTCTAAACCCCACCAGTAGTTGGGGTGGGCCAAAAGGTTTTAATGATATATTCAAACTTGGTTGTCTGAATGTGATGTGGACGCAGCGATGTGGGGGCAGGCAAGGTGGAAGAACGCTGGCACTAAGCTCTACCTCCCCTCCCCCCCCAAGTCACAGCGTCATCTGCAGGACAGGTCTGGTAAACAAAACCTAGACTTACCGAGAAAACGAAGGAAAATTTTTTTTTTTTTTTTTTTTTTTTTTTTATAATAAAGATATATTATTTGAACAACAAATATATTTTATGTATATTCCCTAGGGACTGAAGTCCTCATAGGGAAAAGAGTACTAAACGTAGTCCAAGTGCTGGAGTGATATATTAATATCTTACGCTCCAATACTAACAATTGGTGGGCAGTGTAAATAGGTAAAAACCCAGTGTAGTGATCAGGGGGTGAAAAAAGAGGACAGGTGAAAAAAGGCTATTTATTAACAGATAGATTGGTGGTATAATATTAGTGAAGAGTGACTTCATAAATTGTGTCCTACAATCAAAACAATATTGAAGAAGTGATACAATCTAAACATTTGTAGTCAGCCAGTAGGCTGTATAACCAATAATCCACTGTGAAGTGAAAGTTGGAATCAAATATAATCAGCAAGAACCGAAAAAAACGAAAAAAAAACGAAAAAAATATTTTTTATAGACTAAGTGAAGACGACTAGAAGGAAAAAACTTTTTTAGATTAAAATATAATTCCATATAGGGTATAAATATATATCTGCCCTCAGGCGTGCTTCTCACAAGGTCCATTATAGGCAATGTTAATAGATGCACTAGCATATATAGACTAAGTGAAGACACCTTACATGATATAAATTTCCAAAATCTATACAATAAACATATCCGGCCACAATATCCCTTACAGACATTCCTGGTAGGCATATGGGCATATATAGACTCAGTGAGGATGACTCAAAGGGGCAGGAACAGAAAGAGAAAGAAAACCGATCTCCCAGAACCCAAAGAAGGAAAAAATGTTATACCAAAAAGGGGTTATTGCTCCCCAAGTATGTTTCCCACAGGGGATCAAGCATTACTAATGAATGCATTCACATCCGTTTCAATATTTAACCCAAAGGGGGCGTAGGTTTTCATACGAAAAATCCAGCCCATCTCCATCTGGGATATCCCTTGTACTAGATTACCTCCTCTCCAGGGTGCTTTATATTTATCAATCCCCAAGAAGAGGGTATTGGAGGGATTCTTTTCATGCTTCAATCTGTAGTGATTGGAAACAGAATGGTCCCTAAATCCAGATATGATGTTGGTGATGTGTTCGTTGACACGAACCTGAAATGCCCTCTTGGTCCTACCCACGTATTGCTTGCCACATGGACATTGAACCAAATACACCACTCCCTCAGAAGCACAGGTAATGCATGGTAGAATCTTGTATTCTTTCCCGGTGGCTGTAGATATAAAGGACCTTACACATCTATGTTTGTTCGAACTTAGGGCACAGACCCGACATCGCCCACATTTATAAAAGCCCTTTAACTGGGCGAAAGGGAAAAACGATTTAGTGAGGGGAGGATCTATAACATTCTTAGATATGAGGTTCCTTAGGGATTGTACCCCCTTGAAGATAACCCGAGGTTTAGGGGGCAGGATATTTTTTAACACAGGGTCATTTAGGGCTAAATGCCAGTGTTTCTTTACCAGATGGGTAATGGTTCTATGCTGGGTGGAATAGGTGGTGACAAAAGGTACTACATCAGAGAACCTGTTCTCCTCCTTGGGAGTCTTATCACGTAAAAGCTCATTCCTATCCATACCCAAGACCTGATGTAAAGACCCCTGCAATTCCGTACTGCAGTACCCCTTATCAAGAAACCTCTCTGTAAGGACTGAAGCTTGTTGTTGGAACACCTGAGTGTCAGAGCAATTCCGTCTTAGTCGGAGATATTGACTCTTGGGGACACCCTTCAACCAAGGTTCATGATGGCAACTTCCTATCGGAATATAAGAATTCCGATCAGTATCCTTGAAAAAAGTGGAGGTAATGAACCTATTCTCTTTTGTTTCAATTACCAAGTCGAGGTAGTGAACCCTGGTCTGGCTGGCCTCATACTTCAGTTCTATGCCCCTATTATTATCATTAAGGTATTCAATGAAGTTGGTCAAATCGGTATGCCCGCCAGCCCATAGGAGGAGGATGTCGTCTATGTACCTGGCCCAAAGGACCACCTGAGGGGCATCCCTCGGGTAGACGACATCCTCCTCCCATTTGGCCATAAAAAGGTTGGCCAGGCTTGGGGCATATTTAGCCCCCATAGCCACCCCAGTGTTTTGTTTGTAAAACTTGTCCTCAAACCAAAAATAATTGGATGCAGCTGCAAAACTCAAAAGGGACATAATGAAAACAACTTGCTTAGAGGGAAGGCCTGAGTCTCTCCCAAGGTAGAACTGTACGGCTTCAAGTCCTAGGGCATGGGGTATGATGGTGTACAATGAAGTTACATCGATCGTAACCATCCACATATCAGAAGAAGCGGGGAGATCGGTAAGGATGTTGATAATATGTTTGGAATCCCTAACATAAGAGGGAATTTTTTTAACCAGTGGTTGCAAATAGAAATCAATATATCTGCCCACCCGGGAAGTGATTGAATCTATGCCACTAACAATGGGGCGACCCGGGGGCAGACAGGATCCTTATGTAACTTTGGGAGATAGTATAGTGTTGGAGTACGGGGTGCTTTAGGTATGAGAAAAAGCTTTTCTTTTAGAGACAGAATACCCTCAAACACACCTCTTTCCACTAATTTTTCGAGTTCTCTTTTGTAGAGCAACTTAGGGTCGTTGGGGAGAATGGAATAAGTGTTAACATCATCCACGATCTTATGCATCTCTCTCAGATAATCAGCCTTATCGAGTACTACGATACCCCCTCCTTTGTCCGCTGGTCTGATGACTAGATCCTTGTTGGTACACAAAGAATCCAAACCATCTTGAAGGGTTTTATTAAGCTTAGCTTTCTTAGTCTCAATAGTCTCCAGGTCCCTAATGAGGACATCCCTGAATGTCTTCAGGGAAGGTGCCAGACCCCCTGGAGGATTGAACAAAGAAGCGTTGGACAGTCCAGAGTGTACATAGTTGGAGGTAAGGTGTTGGTTGGAGGTTGTGATGCCTATCATATATCTTTTAATATTGATTTTCCTTATGAATTTGTGTATGTCCATAAAGGTTTTGAATTTGTCCAAACTCTGAGGAGGCGCAAATTTTAAACCTTTGTCCAGCAGGGATTTCTCAGCCTCAGTAAGGACTTTTGAGCTGAGATTGAAAATGCCCTGCCCTGTTACGTTTTGGTACGCTTGGGATTTCCTGTGTCTCCTCCCTCCTCTGATACCTCTCCTCTTTCTACCTGCCTCTTGGTGCCCTGTCCACCCTTGTGAAAACCCCAACTGGAGGGTCCATAGGCCCCAGAGCCAGGACCAGGAGGAATGGTGGTACCCGGGGGTGGGAAAGGAGGAGGGGCAAACCATGCCCCACCCGTATTGGGGGGGGTTGGATCTGGAAACCCTCCGAATCCTCACCTCCACTTAGTGGAAAGAAAGAATTGGAGGTGGGTACATTGTAATTCCAACCCAATTCTGACTCAGGTTGGAAGTAGGTTGGAGAAGGGTACTCAAGATCACCCATAGGTCTCCAATTAGTGGTAGTGTATTGAACATTCCCACCCGTATTCGGGCCCCATCCTCTCCCTCTCGGGGCAGGCTTAGAAGTCTGGTTATGGTAATAGGATCCTGTTGGGAAGGGAACATTCCTGCCAGGAGGACCCCCATACCCAGGGCCCGCATAGGGGGGGACTCTATAATGATTGGCATTTGTTTTGGGTGGGCCAGTGGGACGCCCCTGATCTCTCGGGGGAGGTCCCCTGGATCCACCTCGGCCCCTCCTAGGAGATTGTTTATAAGATTGACCTCCCAATCTCGGAGGGTTCCGATTAGGACCAGGAGGCATTGGTGGATATGGAGCACCACCTGGGTGGGACCCCAAACCACCAGTTACCTCCATTTCTATGGAGGTCTGCTTATTCTGATCCTCTAAAAGTTTTCTCTGCCAATTGAAGATCGTGTTGTTATGATAATCTTCCAAGTCTCTATTGTACTTCTTTTTCTTTTTGTTCCTTTGTTCTCTATCTTCTTTTTCAAGGAGATTGAGAAGATCCATATGGTGCTCCATATCCACCAATGCCTCCTGGTCCTAATCGGAACCCTCCGAGATTGGGAGGTCAATCTTATAAACAATATAAGAGGAGGGAGGAGACACAGGAAATCCCAAGCGTACCAAAACGTAACAGGGCAGGGCATTTTCAATCTCAGCTCAAAAGTCCTTACTGAGGCTGAGAAATCCCTGCTGGACAAAGGTTTAAAATTTGCGCCTCCTCAGAGTTTGGACAAATTCAAAACCTTTATGGACATACACAAATTCATAAGGAAAATCAATATTAAAAGATATATGATAGGCATCACAACCTCCAACCAACACCTTACCTCCAACTATGTACACTCTGGACTGTCCAACGCTTCTTTGTTCAATCCTCCAGGGGGTCTGGCACCTTCCCTGAAGACATTCAGGGATGTCCTCATTAGGGACCTGGAGACTATTGAGACTAAGAAAGCTAAGCTTAATAAAACCCTTCAAGATGGTTTGGATTCTTTGTGTACCAACAAGGATCTAGTCATCAGACCAGCGGACAAAGGAGGGGGTATCGTAGTACTCGATAAGGCTGATTATCTGAGAGAGATGCATAAGATCGTGGATGATGTTAACACTTATTCCATTCTCCCCAACGACCCTAAGTTGCTCTACAAAAGAGAACTCGAAAAATTAGTGGAAAGAGGTGTGTTTGAGGGTATTCTGTCTCTAAAAGAAAAGCTTTTTCTCATACCTAAAGCACCCCGTACTCCAACACTATACTATCTCCCAAAGTTACATAAGGATCCTGTCTGCCCCCGGGTCGCCCCATTGTTAGTGGCATAGATTCAATCACTTCCCGGGTGGGCAGATATATTGATTTCTATTTGCAACCACTGGTTAAAAAAATTCCCTCTTATGTTAGGGATTCCAAACATATTATCAACATCCTTACCGATCTCCCCGCTTCTTCTGATATGTGGATGGTTACGATCGATGTAACTTCATTGTACACCATCATACCCCATGCCCTAGGACTTGAAGCCGTACAGTTCTACCTTGGGAGAGACTCAGGCCTTCCCTCTAAGCAAGTTGTTTTCATTATGTCCCTTTTGAGTTTTGCAGCTGCATCCAATTATTTTTGGTTTGAGGACAAGTTTTACAAACAAAACACTGGGGTGGCTATGGGGGCTAAATATGCCCCAAGCCTGGCCAACCTTTTTATGGCCAAATGGGAGGAGGATGTCGTCTACCCGAGGGATGCCCCTCAGGTGGTCCTTTGGGCCAGGTACATAGACGACATCCTCCTCCTATGGGCTGGCGGGCATACCGATTTGACCAACTTCATTGAATACCTTAATGATAATAATAGGGGCATAGAACTGAAGTATGAGGCCAGCCAGACCAGGGTTCACTACCTCGACTTGGTAATTGAAACAAAAGAGAATAGGTTCATTACCTCCACTTTTTTCAAGGATACTGATCGGAATTCTTATATTCCGATAGGAAGTTGCCATCATGAACCTTGGTTGAAGGGTGTCCCCAAGAGTCAATATCTCCGACTAAGACGGAATTGCTCTGACACTCAGGTGTTCCAACAACAAGCTTCAGTCCTTACAGAGAGGTTTCTTGATAAGGGGTACTGCAGTACGGAATTGCAGGGGTCTTTACATCAGGTCTTGGGTATGGATAGGAATGAGCTTTTACGTGATAAGACTCCCAAGGAGGAGAACAGGTTCTCTGATGTAGTACCTTTTGTCACCACCTATTCCACCCAGCATAGAACCATTACCCATCTGGTAAAGAAACACTGGCATTTAGCCCTAAATGACCCTGTGTTAAAAAATATCCTGCCCCCTAAACCTCGGGTTATCTTCAAGGGGGTACAATCCCTAAGGAACCTCATATCTAAGAATGTTATAGATCCTCCCCTCACTAAATCGTTTTTCCCTTTCGCCCAGTTAAAGGGCTTTTATAAATGTGGGCGATGTCGGGTCTGTGCCCTAAGTTCGAACAAACATAGATGTGTAAGGTCCTTTATATCTACAGCCACCGGGAAAGAATACAAGATTCTACCATGCATTACCTGTGCTTCTGAGGGAGTGGTGTATTTGGTTCAATGTCCATGTGGCAAGCAATACGTGGGTAGGACCAAGAGGGCATTTCAGGTTCGTGTCAACGAACACATCACCAACATCATATCTGGATTTAGGGACCATTCTGTTTCCAATCACTACAGATTGAAGCATGAAAAGAATCCCTCCAATACCCTCTTCTTGGGGATTGATAAATATAAAGCACCCTGGAGAGGAGGTAATCTAGTACAAGGGATATCCCAGATGGAGATGGGCTGGATTTTTCGTATGAAAACCTACGCCCCCTTTGGGTTAAATATTGAAACGGATGTGAATGCATTCATTAGTAATGCTTGATCCCCTGTGGGAAACATACTTGGGGAGCAATAACCCCTTTTTGGTATAACATTTTTTCCTTCTTTGGGTTCTGGGAGATCGGTTTTCTTTCTCTTTCTGTTCCTGCCCCTTTGAGTCATCCTCACTGAGTCTATATATGCCCATATGCCTACCAGGAATGTCTGTAAGGGATATTGTGGCCGGATATGTTTATTGTATAGATTTTGGAAATTTATATCATGTAAGGTGTCTTCACTTAGTCTATATATGCTAGTGCATCTATTAACATTGCCTATAATGGACCTTGTGAGAAGCACGCCTGAGGGCAGATATATATTTATACCCTATATGGAATTATATTTTAATCTAAAAAAGTTTTTTCCTTCTAGTCGTCTTCACTTAGTCTATAAAAAATATTTTTTTCGTTTTTTTTCGTTTTTTTTCGGTTCTTGCTGATTATATTGATTCCAACTTTCACTTCACAGTGGATTATTGGTTATACAGCCTACTGGCTGACTACAAATGTTTAGATTGTATCACTTCTTCAATATTGTTTTGATTGTAGGACACAATTTATGAAGTCACTCTTCACTAATATTATACCACCAATCTATCTGTTAATAAATAGCCTTTTTTCACCTGTCCTCTTTTTCACCCCCTGATCACTACACTGGGTTTTTACCTATTTACACTGCCCACCAATTGTTAGTATTGGAGCGTAAGATATTAATATATCACTCCAGCACTTGGACTACGTTTAGTACTCTTTTCCCTATGAGGACTTCAGTCCCTAGGGAATATACATAAAATATATTTGTTGTTCAAATAATATATCTTTATTATAAAAAAAAAAAAAAAAAAAAAAAAAAATTTCCTTCGTTTTCTCGGTAAGTCTAGGTTTTGTTTACCAGACCTGTCCTGCAGATGACGCTGTGACTTGGGGGGGGAGGGGAGGTAGAGCTTAGTGCCAGCGTTCTTCCACCTTGCCTGCCCCCACATCGCTGCGTCCACATCACATTCAGACAACCAAGTTTGAATATATCATTAAAACCTTTTGGCCCACCCCAACTACTGGTGGGGTTTAGACCAGTTTATTTTAATTTTCTGTTTCTCTCTTTGTTTTCCGTTAAGGAATTGTTAGTTGCGCCCGTAATACCTGGGAGTTTGTTTGTTTTTTCTACCCATGGTTTTTTTACCACATCAAAGATGGCGCGTCTGGACTCAGCGTGCTGCTTCTCACAATGGGTGGCTGGTCCTTTTAAGTGGTGCATCACTGTGTAGCCCTATCCCCATTGAAAACGTCCTCTTTGTGACGAAACGCGTCTGGGAGGCGACGCAGTGACGCCACCACGCTGAGGAGGAAGGGCTCCTGCATGCCGGCCGGCAATACCTGTATTTGTTCTTAATGCTCGTTTATTACATGTGCTGTGTAAGTACAATTTTACTTTTTACAATAAATTTTTCGATACGGAATTATGCTATGTGCGCCTTCTTTTCTTCCGGAGTTTAAGAAGTGTCCCTCTCCTGGTCTACTCGTGTTGATCGTGGGAACCTCAAGGAACCAAAGGCCGTTGACTGGGTTATAGTCAGACGCTAGCATAGGTCTGACCTCTGGTAAGCTGCTTTTTCATGTGGTGGCGGGTGCACCTTCTGACGTGTGTGCGTTTGGTGACACTTCACAGAGGATCGCTTCCGAGATTCATCATTATTGCAACCATTATGGACGTTAATGGACTTTAGTGTTATTACTTTTACCATCACTTACACTGGTGTTATTAACCTCTGTGTGGCGCGGCTTTTTATATCCCACTGCTGTATATGTAAGCCCACTATCCAAATGTGCCAGATCATATAACTAGTACGTGATTTGGCGAAGGAGAGCTACCTTGCTGCTGTATATGTAAGCACACTATCCAAATGTGGCGGATCATATACCTAGTATGAGATCTGACGAAGGAGCGCTGCTTTACCGCTGTATCGGCAAGCGGATATACTGTATGGAAATGATAAACTATGTGATAGAAACTGATTATAGGCCGTCGTTTTCTATATCTTGCTACATTTCCTTTAATGTTCAATAACCCATATTTTAGGTTTAGTGCCTCACTTTTTACAGAAATCCTCAAAGTATATAAATGTTAGGATACGACACGACGAACACAAAGAACATCACTTTACAAAAACCTCACCTGAAAATAAAATATTCAAACTCTTTCATCTGAATGAGCAGATCTACACTCGACAGATTTCAGAAAATGCCCAGTCTCATGTGTTTCCTTATTTTCATCTTGAAGCCCTTTTTTCCGATGCTGACTGTAGCACTTTCATTGGAAAAAAAAATGGTTGCAATGCTTTGAGGTCCAGCTAGAAGTTTGGAGTGCACCCGATTGAAATGAAAGCGGCGTGTCAACCTAATCCAACAAAATCAAAGCAATCTTTCGCCAGGATGTGAACGCCGCCCTTGAGCTGTCAGCCTTGCAATCAACCTGCATTTTCAGCTTGCAATTCGAAGAAAAAAGAATATTAAGGATTAATGTGAGTCTTGGTCATACTCACAGCACACCGCTATATTTTATGTGACAAAGAAGACTGTCCTGCCAATAATGTAGG